>KQ479192.1:33241-78536 GCA_000331835.2 Trichoderma hamatum GD12 | reverse complement strand
AAAAAAAAAAAAAAGCTCCTATTTTTAGGGAATTGTTATTCAACACCCCAGTTTCTTTATCCAGCAACCCAGCCGTAGCTAAAGTCGCGGATTTTAAACCACTGCTTCTACTGCTTCTATTACTTTTTAAGTGTTATATATTTCCTAAGTGCATATATATATATTGTGTGTGAACTGACCAGGTCACCAAGTTACAACTGGGGTGATGGATAACAATTTCTTTTTTTTTTTTAAATAAATTTTCTATACCATTTCGAGCTTACTCTATTTTTGACAGGCGGTGGTCTAAGGGCGAGGAAATACTCTCCCAGTGAGACTCTATTAGCGGTATCGATGGCGATTTCCGGTTTGTGCGCTCGATATTTGAGATAGCTGGGTGGCAATTTGGCAATAATCTTGCCATCTAAATCAGCAGGCTTCCGACTGTCCTTCTTATACCAAGGGACACGTTTCTTGGATCGGATTGGCCTCATCACGATGCCATCATCGCTAGAACTGCTACCATAGTCGTACATATCACTGTCTTCGTGCGTGTAATCATCCATGATATCGATAGCAATGCACTGCTCCACTAGCTCATTAAAATGAATATGCTTGAGTTCGGGGGAAGGAGAGATATTAGTCGACAAGCCTGCTGAAACCGTAAAACAATCAGTGTCTTGACTGCCTCTCTGTAGAGACAGAGGGGAAGCCACATTGTCTTCTCCATGCTTCATAGTGTCACAGGTTTCTCGAACTGGGATTATCGCTGCAGCCTGTTTCAATAGAGGCGCGCAGACTGGTGAACTTTGTGGCATAAATTCAGGCAGAGTGTTTTTCTTGAGAATTGGCTTCTTGTTTCGGTTAGAAGTTATTTTGGACAGAGCCACACTAAAAGCTTCAGTGCTAGGTGAGTTTACATTCTTGGAACTGCTTTGTAGAGGCCCATAGAGCCAAGTGGTATCATAATCTTTGAGCCTGTAATACGCTGCTGTTAGTCTAGATTCGACTTGATAAATAGATAGGGGAGGATACATAAATCTATATACATACCAGTTCAGTTTATTCGGCGATATAGTCTTGAGATTGTTCTTAACCTTCATCCAATTTCTCCAAGATGCGTTTTCCAATCTGGCGCTGTTGCTGAATTGGTCTCTGTTGGAAATGATGTATCTCCAGGATGACCAAATATCTTCCTTTTTCCAGTCATGCGATAAGTAGTCTACGTTCTCCCGTGGCCTGGTTGATGCTGCAGTATCATCTTTTGTTTGCTCGATCATGTCGGCAGATTTGGCATGCGAAGCCTCGACAGATTTGGTCTGGTCATACTGGGATTGTCGTTCGGCCATGGAGATGTGAAAGCCGATTTCTTTCGCCGAACAGTCAACCTCCAGCATCTCTGCCGTCATTTCTCCAAAACGGACAAGCGATTTCCTCGCCTCATTTAAATCGGTAATGGATCCCAAAGTACAATAGGCGTGATGCAACACCTTCACAAGAAGGTCATCGGCGGTTATCCCGTAGTCAACCGCGATATCCGAGCTATCTTTCGCTAGACCATGCAAAGCATATACTTTATCCAGTATATTTGTGGCCTCGTGCTCACGATATAACTGCAGCAACGTTGTCAGAGGCTGGAGATTCCCACCCCAAGCCGCCTTCGCCTTGGCAATAACGATAGCAGGGCTAGCAAGAATTAAAGACGCACAAGGCGTGCGGTGCTCTCGTCCTATATCAGATATCGCTTGGAGGTCCTTGACTAGCTGCTCAAATGTGTTCCAGCGAATATGTTTGGAGCCGCAGTAGATGGTAACTTGCTTTGCAAACATGATTTCTTGGATAATCCACACCCGACGCCAGTAGTTCATTTCACAAAAGGCCAATATGGCTTTGGCTTGCCGCAGGCTCCAGAAGTTGTCAAAGTTGTAGTTTCCAGCTTCACATGGTGTTCTTGTTGCCAACCACTGCATCGCTACATCGCTGTCGGAGGAAGTATCGACTTTTCCGAGCCACACCGAGACTGATTGGGCATTGCTGTAAATCTTTCGCATTACCTGCACTTGGTGGTTTCTCTCCATGACGTTCGACTGGTCAATGCATATAGCATCAATCCAGAAATTGACATACTGATTTCGCAGCCGCATATGGTGCAAAAACCACCAAAGGTTGCTCCCAACCGGGAATCGAGTTCCATTGAGATTGATAAACTTATCCCTCACATTTTGACCCCATGCATAGGAGAGCGCGACATACTCAGGATGGCTGCCATCGAGAGAGTAGGAGCGTAAACTACATTCGATAATCTCCGACTCAGCGCTCGGCGCCAATTCAATCAATCTGAATTCTCCCCGCTCAATCGGTGCAGTTGAATGGGGATTCTCCATGGATAAAACGATGTGCTCATCACTGTGGTTTTAAGGCGGCAAAAAGATGGGTTTCACAACAATTATGGGAGCGGCTGTAGACACCCAGTAGTTGTAATACTGAATTGATCATCTGTTCGGATAAATCTCCATATTCGCTGATGCCTATTTTCTCGATTAGGCTCCGCTGTGTGCCCAACAAGCAGCACAGCCCTGTCCCTCTCATTCGTGCCTCTATTTCTGTGAGTTACCATTGGACGACGATTTTTAGCACAAGGCACTCACGCAATTATGTCCCTACTGGGTTTTAGTGTTCAATTTATGCATGTAGGTATTAGACCGTGCATCATGTAGGAATTGGAAATCATGTTGCAAAGGGAGAAAAAATCGCATGGAGCATGCTCCTAGTTCTTGAAAATGGAACAGCCGAGCACTGCATCTCCTATGTTTAGTTGTATCTCGTTCTCTATCAAACATTGATCTAGCTTGCTAACGCTGTCGTGATCTGAAAATGCAAAGCGCTGTTATGCTGTATCACCTCAATGCAATCTCAATCTGTGGCATTGCATCTTCAAGGAGCTTGAGGATATTCCAGTGCAAGATGTCTCTTGCTGCAATGGAATCCTCCACGCTATCATGCCCTTTATGACTCGATTGAATGTCTCGTCCAAGCCTCTCTTTTGCGAGTGCCTTTAGGGATAGCCCTGCTCTCTGCCTTGGCTGGTTAGGGAATTTCTCTTTCTCTTTAGTATTTGCTTGGCTGTCTTCATTGCCTTCTTTGAGTGGCGTGTCACGGGTTGGAATATCTGGGCTTTCTCCCAACTGCTTGTCGTCCGCTTTGCCCTCGCTCTCTCCTTTATTGTTATCCTTATTGTTATCCTTATTGTTATCCTTATCTTCTTCTGCCGGCCTATTTTTCTTCTCGACAATAAACGTGTCGATGACGGCTGGGTGGATCCAGCGCAAGGAGGTGAGATCGGAGTTGCCGCCGTGTCCAATGACTATGGTATTAGGGCCGACAAATTTCCATAGAGCCTTTCGTGCATTGGCACGACCAAATATGCAAGATTGCGTACGTCGCGCACTCTCCATCTGCTGCCTAGTAATCCCAGAGTATCTCGTGTTATAATGGACCATCTTAACATCCGGATACACGAGGCTGTCTAGAAGAACAGCGCCAGAGAAGTAGTCGACAGCAGACACTCGAATTAATTCAGTTTCTCCTGTCGAAGCCGTGCCCATCTCACAGTCAATGACAACTGCAACCGATTTCTGACCACCTGATTCAACGGTGGGAGTCCCATAGTATCGCCACTCCCTTTCTAGCTCTCCAGCAGCGTAGATTTTTGGCGTATGATCTTGCTGGCCCTGACATGGTGTTGCTCCAGGTGCACCATTACAACATGACCATTTCTAAGCGGTAGAAATATGAGCTAGCCGTTTCGTTTTGTACAGAGAAATAAGAGTAGAAGGAAGTCAACAAACCCTTTGAAAGACCCTCCCAGGATGATACTTGCAATGCATAACCGTCTGTTTCATTAGCCTAGATTGCTGCTCGTCGCTTTGTTCACCATTGCCCCCTTGGACAGGCGTCTTTGGAAGCCATTTGACCCTTTTCAAGGCATTAGGGAGATCTGAAGGTGTGTTAGATAGGATACCGTTGAACGTAGATGCGCTAGTATCCATGCAAGACTTACGGCGATTGCACCGATGACATCGCCTTTTGCGATCTAGATCCTGCCCCGAAAGTTGATGAATGACATAGCCGCCTTTCTGGAGCTCAGATATGGAATGAACCAGGCTCTGCAATCGTTCAGTATATGCGTGAGACTGCTTGATTGGTTGTGGCTGATTGCTGTCTGTAGTTATAGCAAACGACGTGACGGGAGCGGCTTCAGGGCGAGCTGCTGCGAATGACATGGCGAGTTAAACAGCGCAAGCAAAAGAGAAGAAGGAATTGAATAACTAGCGTTTAGGCTGATGCAACATTAGCTATGCGAAAGAGTAAATATTGGATAACTCTAGAGTGGGCGAAAGGGTGATGTCGAGGGAAAGAATAAGGAGAAAGTGAAACGAGGTTGAGCGCGTAGCCAGAACTGTCGAGAGGCTGGCACGCTGGGCGGCAATAGGATCGCCTTATCAGGCACCACCTGCAGCAGATACAAAGCGCTACTGGGGAAGTTGTAGGCGTCCCTAACAAAGGAAAAAAAAAAAAAAAGACAACCAAGGTAGAAAAGCCTTGCGGATTACGCTTGTTTATTTTTTGTGCTCATAAATAATTGATGACTTTACTTTGCATTCCCTTTTTCTATTCCATTGCAATAATGCTTGGTGATGTTTTCGTTATGTTGCGCTAATACTACTAGTAGGTAACTAGTACCTATATTCAACAGGTACCTATTATATGAAGCGAAATACCCACTATCAGAATAGACGTACCTATGCAGGAGACAGCGATAACCTCACTTGACAGGCTCTCTGCGCAACATGAGAGTGGCGATCCTAATTAATTCGCCCAGACGTGGTTGTCTTCACAATCTATCTTGAAAGGCTTCATACCATCCTCTACGGAGTCATGTATTGTGCCGTCCATACCTGTAGCTTCTAGGTTAGTCCGTGGCGTTGCAATAAAGCCCCTGTTGCGCCCTTAGATCAACACGCACATGTCGAAATCCTAAAGCAATGTCGCCCACAGTGGCGCTAGTAACACAAACGGCATCGTTGCACAGGTGGAGGAAGCGCTTTCTGTGTGCTACATAATTTGTCTGAAGTAGGTATGTATATATATCGGCATTAGCAAAGCGGGAAAAAGGGATAGGAAAAAGAAAAGAAGGACGACATAAAAGGAAAAACAAAAGAGACAACCATTCAGCAATGGCAGTCATGGGCTCTCCTTCTGCAGCCGCCTCAGGCACAAACAGCTCTCGCCTCATTATCGAGCTCGCTCCCGCCTCAGCCGCTGAGAATCTCTCAGAGGTTTCTGCCGTCACAAAGCTCGCCAACGACGTCTTCATCGAGGCAGAAGTCGGCATCTGGAACACCGGCTTTGTGCGTACTAATGACGCCGAAGTTGCAGAGTTGATCCGCAAAGGCGAACTGGCAGTCGCATATCTCGCTTCACCATCCGATGGTCCGGAGACGTTGAAAAAGGGCCAGCTGGTAGGATGCGCGTGTATCAAGCGAACGTCAGAATCCACATGCACATTGAGCATGCTGACCCTGGACACGAAGCACCAGGGCCTCGGGCTGGGCCGCGAGATATTCAAGTTTGTGGAGGATCACTGCCTATCAATAGGATGCACTATTCTCGCACTGGATATTCTGGTCCCGACGAGTTACGCCCATCCATTGAAAACTAGAATGCAGGCGTGGTACACTCGACTAGGATTTGAACAAGTTAGACTGGCAGACTTTTCGAAACAGTATCCTTCTCTGGCGCCACTGTTAGCTGGACCTGTGGTGTACAGGGTATTTGAGAAGAGGTTGCGATAGATGCAAATAGGTCTCAATTGGACAGCTGAACTACCATCGACATATTTGAAGCTCAGCTTTGGCATGTGATGCTGCCTACCTTGCTAGGTAATGTCACTGGGGCTGGTTTAGACGGAGGAACGGCGTGTTGATATTGATTTAGACAAGACATTCACATTAGAATATACGATTACGACTTAGCCACTTACTTCATGGATATGCAAGTAACCTCAGGATGTGCTGTCGTAGGGCCGTAGGCATAGTCTCGGGTCCCTTGCAGAATTGTGCCTGTATCCATCCTCAGCTTCAAAGCCAGACCGGAAGTGGCTTGGGCTGAGTTACTTGATATTGAAATAAAGATATCGGCATAATGTTTCGAGCTGAAGCGGGAAACTTTGTTTTCTTTTGGGCTGCCTCATTCCCTTTACAGTCACGCACTGGTCAATTCAGTTGTGCCTCCAGACTCATCTACCGGCATCCCGTACGCTTACCAAGGCCCTTGGGCAATGTAACCAACCAGGGCTCTATCCCCAGGAATATGTAAAGGTGATCTGCCAGTCAGCCTTCCCGTTTGATTCCATACTAGGCAACCAACTCGCGGAGCAATCTGTGCTGTGTGGCTTCTCTCCTCTCCCTCTTTTAACACCGTCTTTGACGCCGGGTAAGTCCCATATTTCCAAATCCGGGATGCGGCGAATCGACCTGAGCGGTAGGACTCAGACAATCAGCCCATTTCCCCAGCTGGCCAGTGCTGGAATGCGTTTAGCGATCGGCAGCCAGAAAATTCGTTTAATTCCTTTGAGCGTAGAGAAGAGGAAGACTCAACCTCCCTGGCTCTTTGTGGCTTAATCTGCCCCGGACAGATGGCCTCTGTGCGACATGATTGGACGGTGGGTCACGGGCCTCAGCTCTTTTAGGAACCTTGCATGGGTTCTTAATGGCGGTTTAAGTGAGAGCTGGAAAGTGAAATTTTCTTCACTTGTTGCTCTTGTATGCTTGCCGCTTCCTTTGGGGGCTCATTCGGACTCTCGCTAGTATCTTACTGGCTTGCCAAGGTTCCGGTGAGGATGTTGTGCTTTACTGGTTACCATCGGATCAGCCCTTCTGCTGCATGTCACTGGACAACGGTACGGTATCACTGAGAAAAGATGGAGGTTGCATCTGGGAATTTGGATGCTCTGCTGCACCGGCGGATAAGTCCGAGAGACAGAGTTGGTTGGCCAAGGGCGATTTGGGCAATTGCCGCGCGCCATCTGGGCAAAGAAGCAGAGGTCCCAGGGCCTGATCGATAGATTGATTGATGTCCTGCTGCCAAATATTACTAGTGGCCCCTTTTGACCTTTGTGTGTGGTGACGTGCATGCTCGGTGGTCAGAGCAGGCGCGTAAGTAGGTGGTGAAGTTGCTGTCGCTGTCGCTGTCGTCACGGCCAAGGTTGCGAGATGAGATGGGTGGTAGCAGATACCTAATCGTCCTATCCACTTTGCGGTGCTGGATGTGCGGGTACCTTGAGATTGAATAGGTACCAGATACAAGGGGGAGATCTAATAGACTCGAGCTTGACGATGGGTACAGCAGCACTGCCATGATGACCCGCATCGGGGTCTCCGTTTCAGCGAGGCAATGCCGCTGTGCAGCAAAAGGCGCTATGCGGCCGGCCGAAGCTCTTTTTCCGCGTGGATCGAACCAATAGCGAAGCTAGTAATGGATATGGCCCGAGCGTTTTTTCTCTGTCTCATCGCAATCGGCTTTTGCACATGTTGTGTGGCTGGGCGATTTGGAGAACCGAAAAGAAAGAGTCTATGGAGCAACTCGCAGTGGCGCCATCGACGGTGGCCCAGCTATTGCGGCGAGGCGCAGGAGATGCATCTGATGGTGCTTTGCATATCATATCATTGACGGTATGGTCTATGTGCAGATTATGTCATAGGCAAAGTCGAGATGACGATGTTGATATTGGTGTTGACGAGGATTCGCTTCGGCCAGAGACTGACGACATGGTCTGTCAAGAGGCTCTTTTCCCCCAAACTGAGTCATTTGACCACCCCTTGCCTTCTACCGAGGCTCGTATGTCCTACGAGCATGTTATTAGTAGTTAGTAGTTTTTTTTTTTTTTTGGTTGTGCTATACCTAGCCTCAGCTGCAGTCTTGTCACGACAAAGACACCATCCATTGGTAGGCGAGGTGAAGTCGGCGGAGGGGAAGAGAAGAAAGAAGCCGAAGTCACGCTTCCAAACTGCCGTCTGCCTTACCCATCTAGGATGTAATCGGCATCTATCGTTGTTACGTTGTAGTAATAGGAATTGATTTCAGTTTCGATTTTGCTCAGCTCTTATCTAATAGCAAGGAAGTAGAGCTGGGTGGCGGCATTCAGTCCGCCATCGTCGCTGGCAAAGGAACGCTCTTGTGCCTATTCAGGATAGAACAGCTACCGCCTCCAAATCCCCGTTGTACTTGATGGATATGTACCCAGGAATGCACACATCGTGTGTTGGCATTGGGTTCAACGCAGAAACAATCCATCTGCATCACATCTCCTGCGCCTTGTCTTGCTTTGCCATGTCATCCCTAGAGTAAAACAACGTCAATGGACAGCACTTACACGCCCCGATTCTACAATCATTTCTCCGGAAGGGTCTCAAGCCCCGTCAGGCGCCCAATTACTGTCGACCACGCAGCGGTCGGAGCCGCAGACCGAGATACAGCCCGAGCCTCTCACT
The DNA here is from genome assembly GCA_000331835.2 of Trichoderma hamatum GD12. Taxonomy (NCBI): domain Eukaryota; kingdom Fungi; phylum Ascomycota; class Sordariomycetes; order Hypocreales; family Hypocreaceae; genus Trichoderma; species Trichoderma hamatum. The sequence continues at coordinate 70,005 of KQ479192.1, read as the reverse complement.
GCAACCCTCATCCGTTAGCCTGGCCTGTACCCTGGACCGGCTGGAACTGAACCCCGGCGACCCATCGGGGGAGACATCTTTTTGGACGTCTCGAATCTTCAATCGCAGGCCGAGTCGACGTACCCCTGTCCATCGCTTGTTATACCCGGCACGACGAGCGCTCTAGTGCCAGCGCCACCGAGCACCCCGGACAGTGGGCGGTTCGTTCTGTATACGGGATCCATCCAAAGGATCAATATTGGCACGGCAGCCATTCGAAGAAGCTGCTTCTCTGCGCGCTGCTGCTGCTGCTTTGCTGCGGCACTACCATTGATGATGATGTTGTTCGATTGTCACATGTACCTGTACTAAGCAGCGGCTCTAGCCGTCCTTCAGGCTGCAGGCGCCGCACCTATACTGGCACCCCCCAGCCCAGTGCATCTTCTAGTGGACATTCAGTGCACTATCGAGCGCAGCGCGGCCCCAGAAAGACGCCAGACCCCGCCACCACCACCTCAACCCACCACCACCGCCAGCTCATCGTCACCCGACCTCCGCCCAACGGCTCATTGCGAATCGAAAAAGAGACAAAAACCCTCCATACGGGCCTCTCTCGCCACCAGACTCAGCTTCACCAACCATCTCTCCTTTGCCTGGCGTTTGCTGTTGGACTTGCCCCGCGCTTGGTCTCAAACTCGGTCTCTTTCTGCGCGTCTCGCTCACCGGCAGAGGGCCCATCTCCGAGGCCATTGCACCTGGTTCTTTTTCAATTTTTTCCAACTTTCTACCGATTTTTTCCTATCAGCTTCAAGTGCTTGAGGTCTAGCTGGACAGACTTGCACCAATTGCCGCCGCATCCCCCGCCTGTGCCTCCGTACCATCTGATCTGGACTTCACGTCTCCAAAACCTAAACGACCACTAATAGCTGGCTGGTCTGCTGATTCGACTGACCGTGGAGCTGACCGCCCGCTACACGTGCTCTCGCCTAAGCTCGATAAGCTTGCCAACGCATTGGAGCAACGCTGATTGCCTTGTTGACAGCTGCTGGGCCACGCTGTGACTGAAGCAGCTTCTTCGCCGATCAAGCAATTTCCTTTTACTTGCGACTGCTAGACCGTTGCATCGCCGCATCCGCCTATTTTAGTGCCCGCCATCGCAATCCCATCGTTTTTATAGCCACGGACCGCAGCCCGATTCGATTCAGCCAATCTTCGATCGTCAACCCGCAATCTTAGCACCCAACGGCGCGCTTGCTTGCGCTGCCTTTGCTTGATCGCCTGAGCTGAAGCTTCAACAAAACCTCGCGCCGAATCCCTCCTCCATCATTCTTCATATTAAAAATGTCCGGATATCCAGGCTACAATGGCGGCGGCTATGCCGCACCGCCGCAGCAACAATACCAGCAGGGCGGCTACTATCCGTACGAGCTCCCCCTAATATCCTGAACCTCATGTCATACCTACCCAAGCCATGCCCAGAGCTGCCACGGTAGCTGTGATCCCAAACCGTTACTCGCTCTCCCTTCTCTTCTTTCGTCATCTCATATAGGCACATGTCTCTTTGCAAATATGTTGTGTATTGATGCTTACTCGACTCAACGCTCCTCAGACCTCAACAGCCCTCTTACACCGGCGGCTACCCGTCCCAACCCTCTCCCCAGCCTGGCTACGGCTATCACCAAGGTCCTCCGCAACCGCAGTATGCTTATCAGGTATGGCTGATCCTCCTTCTCAGGGCCACACCGAAAAAGCATCGCAATGATGCTGAAGCTTCTGCAATTGCTAACATATATGATGTACAGCAGCAACCACCACCTCCACAGCAGCAATATAGCAATTACGGCCATCCGACACCTCAACCCAACTACAATACACGCCCTGGTACGGTGTGCGATGACTCCTGACCTAGAAATACGTGCTGATGTTGTGAAAAAGGCATGCCTCCCCCGAACAACTATAACCAGGGTCGCCCCAACGCTCCCCAGGCTCCTCCAAATGGCCCGCAGAGCTTCGGCCACGGCGCGCCGAACAACTATGCGTTTCGATATTCCAACTGCACCGGCCGTAGAAAAGCTTTGCTAATTGGTATCAACTACTTCGGTCAGCGTGGCCAGCTGCGAGGATGTATCAATGATGTCAGAAACATGACTGCTTATCTGGTGGAACATTTTGGTTATAAGAGAGAAGATATGGTTATCTTGACAGACGATCAACAAAACCCTATGAGCCAGCCCACAAAGCAAAACATTCTTCGCGCCATGCATTGGCTGGTCAAGGATGCTAGACCTAACGACTCTCTCTTCTTCCATTATTCTGGTATGCCCTCTACCTCTTCTGTCAAATCTTTCGTACCTGTATTCTGACGAACCTAGGCCACGGTGGACAGACAAAAGATCTAGACGGCGACGAGGCTGATGGATATGACGAAGTCATTTATCCAGTCGACTTCAGGCAACACGGGCACATCACAGATGATGAGATGCACCGAATCATGGTCCACCCCCTGCAGGCAGGTGTAAGGCTGACCGCTATTTTTGATTCATGTCATTCTGGTACTGCACTGGACTTGCCCTATATCTACTCTACACAAGGTATCCTGAAAGAGCCCAACTTGGCCAAAGAGGCTGGTCAGGGCTTGCTCGGAGTCATCTCCTCATACAGCCAAGGAGATATGGGCGGTGTTGCCAACAACATCATCGGATTCTTCAAGAAGGCGACCACTGGCGACGATGCCCACAACAGGACCCTTGCCACCAAGACATCTCCTGCAGATGTCATTATGTGGTCAGGAAGCAAAGATGATCAAACATCGTAAGTCATGTCTCAGCGAAGTGTGAGACAAAGAAATCGTAACTAACAATACATCTCAGTGCCGACGCCACTATCGCTTCGCAAGCCACTGGTGCCATGTCCTGGGCCTTTGTTACGGCTCTCAAGAAGAACCCTCAACAAAGCTACGTCCAGCTGCTCAACAGCATCCGAGACGAACTGGCTACAAAATATACTCAAAAGCCGCAGCTTTCCTGCAGCCACCCTCTTAGTAAGTTCCCCTTGCATATATGTCAGGTAGGGTAGTACTCTCCCTAACATATCTTGCAGATACAAATCTCCTATTTGTCATGTGAAGGATTTCTTTCTATCTTTCACAAACGGAAACAAAAAAAAAATTGGCTTGAATGGGTTTATTCGCGGGCTACCATCGCTTTTGTATATGAAATAATTATTTTTCTTTCTTTTCTTATATATAGCCACGCGTGATATATCCCTCTGAATAAATTACGCCGGGCGGTTCATCGGATTAGGACTTGGAATATCGAACTGGTCTCTCTTCCTTGGAGTTTATTGAGCTTTTGTTTTTGTTTGTTTTGTTTCTTTCCGTTTGGTTCATTACATTTCTTTTCCCTTGTTTATCACGGTCATCATTCGGGCAACAAAGGGGATATATTTGGAAATCATCGCTTGGGTTAGCACATGGGATATCATTCGTTTACGCCCCTTTTTTTCTTACAACGATATCAAAAAGACTTGCACTTTACACCTGTTATCACGTTGATCTCTTTTCTGATATGAGAATGCGCAGAATCTTTTGAAAAAGAACAGCAAGATAAAAAATCCAGATTTGCTATGAATCCCAAACAAGGAGGCCAAATTAAGTACAGCATTGCCTCTCCTTTTAGTGTAACGCCAATACTGCCGCCAACCCAATCCAACCTGGCGTTGGCACTTTATGCATCCCAAAAGAAATAACCAGACAGACAAACATACTTTGTGGGAATTCCCTTTCCCCGTCTCGTACATAGTTCATTAATCCCATACCCGTTATCCATATAAGCATAACAGAAAGAATAAATCATAAGCGCTAGGGAATCAGAAGAAAAACAAAGGATTCAAAAATTCTGAAACCGAGATAAATAAAGACAGAGAAAGAGAAGTAGAAAAAATATACAGCCTGAGCAATTATACTGCTTGATTCATCAAATGTGCACGTAATGATAACCAACACATATGAATATGAACGGTTTAGCAGACGTCAGCAGCGACAACTTTGAGCTGCTTCGAGCGCTTGATTTGTCGCTTCTCTTCGATTGCCGTGCGGAGTTTTTGGCGGACAGCTTCTTGGCCGGCCCAGTTGCGGGCAGCGATGCGTGTTCGCGCAATGAAGCGGGCCATGATGAGGAAGGTCTTGAGTTTGGGCGAAGAGCCACCGGATGATGATGAGAAAGGGAGAGCTTTGGGAAGGGCAAGAGGTTTGCGGCTTTGGAGGACCTTGGTGCGGATATGTTCGAGTTCGCGGAGCTGAGCCTTGTTGCAAGCATGTGAAATGTCGAGCTGTAGCTGAAGGAACTTCTTTGCATATGCTGCGTCCAAGCGGAGAGACGCCTCGCGCTCCCATCTGGCTTGCATCCATTCCATCTGGAGCATCATACCACGAAGTTCCTTCTTGTGCCGGACTTGTGCACCCTCGGAGGCTCGCACGATGGTATCCAGCGCTTCATTGTCAGCGTAGCCGTAGCGGCGGCTCAGTGTCTGTGCCCCGGCCACCACCGCCTCCTTCTTTAGATGCTGGATATCACTTTGCATCTTCTCGACACTCATGCGGTACGCTGCTCGCTCGGTGCGCGCGCGTTCGAGTTTCGCCCGCAAGACTGCCTCTGAAGCAACGAGATTGTTGATGAGCTCTTGCTGCTCTACTATGTCATGTTCGAGGTTTTCGACCTCGGCCTGACTCTTTCGTAGACGCTGGTTCTGCTTGGTGTTGTCTGTATGCGATTGCTGCTTTCGCTCGAGGCTTCGGCGCTCTCGTTCAAGTTCTTGTCTTAGGATGGCCTCCGAAGCGACCATTTCATCGATTAGCTCCTGTTGCTGGAGAACATCTTGCTCAAGAGCCTCAATCTCGGCCCTGGTATTCGTTTCACCGTCGGTACGTAGCGCCAATTGTCGCTCGAGATCTTCTCGTAGAGCAGCTTCTGAAGCCATGAGGTCGTCGATTAGCTCCTGCTGCTGAAGCACATCATCTTCAAGGTTTTTTGCCTCTTCCTTGAGTGCTTTCGTCTCTTCTCTAAGCGTTTTCGCCTCCTGCCTGAGGTTTTGGACCTCTTCCCGACTCTGCATAGCGCTTTTTATGTGCGACTGTTGCGCTCGGTCGAGCTCTTGACGCAGCAACGCTTCGGAGGCGATCATTTTGTCGATTAGTTCCTGCCTTTGGAACAGACTACGATCAGGTCTATTAGCCTCTTCTCGAATCTGCATGAATTGTATCCGCTGCTGCTCTCGCTCAAGTTGTTGTTGCAACGCAGCCTCTGAAGCGACCAAATCATCGATGAAGCGTTGCTGCTCGAGTATCTTCTCCTTTAGAGTCTCAACCTCAGCGTGGGCATCGTCGTATTCTGCACGCTGCTGCTGCTCTTGCTCCAGTTCTTCTCGTAGAGCGGTTTCAGAAGCCGTGATGTTCTCGATTTCTTCTTGAAGATGGACTATTTCGCGCTTCAATCTTTCGATCTCTGCTTGGCTACCCATATTTTCTGCACGCAGCCGCTGTTGCTGTTCAAGTTCTCTATGTCGAGCAGCTTCGGCAGCCTCGAGGTGGCTGATTAGCTCCTGTTGCTGGAGCATCTCGTACTTGAGGTTTTCAATCTCCTCCTGGCCTTGCATGGTATTCCTTGCCCATGATTGCTCTCGGTTGAGTTTTTGGCTCAAAGCGGCCTCAGACGCGATAAGCTCCTCAATATATTGTTGATGTTCGAGCAATTCCTGCCTTAGACTTTCAACCTCTTCTTGACTTTGGGCGGCATCTTCTAGTAGCGACAGTTGCTCTTGGACAGTCGCTTTGAGCTCCTCATTTTCTTGGTTGAGTTCAGCCGCCTCTCGCTCTAGCGCAGCATACTCCTCACTCGACTGCCGGAGCTCTTCTTGAAGTCGAGTTATCTTTTCTTCAATCTGTCGTGACAATCCTTTGGTCATGATAGATTTGTTGGCCATCTCTTCCTGTAGCTCGTCCAAAGCCGCCTCAGCTTTTACTTTCTGGGACAAGGCAGAATTCATCCTCTCCTTCATTTTCTCTGCTTTATCCTCCCAATCGCGAGCTGTCTGCTGCAAAATCTCCGCTTTGCCCTCCCAATTGCGAACTGTTTGCTGTAGATTCTCTGTCTTGCTCTCCCAACTGCGAGCTGTCTGCTGCAGGGTCTCTGCTTTGTTTTCCCAATTGCGAGCTGCCTGCTGCAAATTATCGGCTTTGCCCTCCAATTCGCGAACTGTTTCCTGCAAATTATCGGCTTTGTTCTCCCATTCTCGAACTGTTTGGTGCAAATCACGGATAGTTGCCATGGCTTCTTCCATCTCCTCCTCGTTATTATTGGCGTCGTGTTCTCCCATGGCATTTTCAGCCTCGTTGAGCTTATCTCTCAGGTCCTCGAGCTCGTCTTCTCGCTCTGTTAATAAGCGGTCCTTTTCCCGGAGCTCGGCTTCCAAGTCCACAACGTTGTTCTCCAGCGTCTCCACTCTGTCCTGGTGGTCTTGACTATTTGACGCTTGGCTTCGTAGCTCCTCGATAGCAGACTCACGAGCTTGGATGGTCTCTCGCAGAGTATCTAGTTCGGCTTGCTGGTCCTTGTTGGCGTATTTCTGTTCTGCCTTTTCCCTCAACTCAAGCATCTGTTGGCGATAACTTTCCAGCTCACGCTCTGCTGTGGTTACGTCTTTCTTATACTTGTGAAGCTCTCTTTGCATAGTAACTTTGTCGACTTTAAGCTCCGTATTTTCCCTTAGGGCAGCCTCACTGAAGCCAGGACCTGCTTTTCGGAGCGCTTCCTCAAGAAAGTGGATTTTCAACTTGAGACCAAAGTTCTCCTTCTCGATCTTGTCAATAACATTTTCTTGCTCTCGTAGAGACAATTGGTTTCCGTCCTGCAGAGGGCCTTTGTCTATTATATTCCTGCGTGGCGGAGGGCCCATTGGGGTTGTGCTGGCGCTGCTGGCGATTTGTGGGAAATCTTTTTCCAGAAACGATGCATTGCGTGTTGAGTAGGCGGAACCATCCATTCGTGGGAGGGGGGTCATTTCGTCTTCTTCGAGTAATCTTCGTAGCGCAACCGGCGTCGCGGCTACAGCAGCAGTGTTCTCTTTGCCATTCCTCCGCGTGCTGTTCCTGGTAGCAGACTTGAGCAATGGGGTAAACTCTCCTCCCCCGATGTTGGATGGCAGATTTCGACGATCCGCAAGTGCTGCTCTTTGGCGCGGGGTTCTGATGTTGATTCCATTGGAACGTCCGCCGTTTCGAAGCTGTTGTAAGAGATCGCCGTCTTTTTCCGGGGATAAGAACGATGCTTCTTGAGATATATCTGCGAAATCGGGCTGTCGGCTAAGGTATGTCGCGTCGCCAAAAGTGCTTTGGGGTGTGTCGAGCACGCCGCCAAAGCCTTGATGGGCCATTGTGGCGGCGAATCTGGGAGATGCTCCCGAAAGGTCGGTGTAAAATTCGACGAAGGGTTATGCGAGATCAGTGTAGACGCGATATGGGCTGAACCAGGCAGTGAAGGCCGATGCCTGACCCAGAGGCAGGTAATTCGGGCGCAAGTGGTGGTCGGTAATGGTAGATTTGCCCTGTGAGCAGCGTCTGGATTCGGACAGTGCACGGTGTAAGAAAGGTATAGAGTATCAATAATGGGGATTAGAAGCCGGGCACGGCCTGCATAGTCCGAGTCTACAAGTTCGAGACAATTGCGTAGGATGGGTGAGCCGGGGTCTTTTGCACGGTATGAGATGCCTGGCAGAAGCAGCGGTTGACATTTCAATTCATATATCGCGTTAGGTCTTGTTTACATTCTTGCCAGCCCGGGACTAGCGCGGCACAACGGCCCAGCGTTTTAGCGGCTTTCCCTGGAAGCTTTCTGCACTATGGCTAACTTGCTATTCTGACTTTACGATTCACCACCTTTTGTGTATGATTTTCTTCTTCGGCTCCAGCATGGCATAGTTTATATGGAACTCAATTCTCCATCAATACGCACTCTATGCGTTGCTCGTGGTTACGGCGAATTTTTTTTTTCTTTTTTACAATTAACGTTTGGGTGACGAATCCAACGGTTAGCGCATTAGCCATTTGAAGGAGCTTTACGTTAGCGACAGGAACCGCTCCCACATGCTAAAGGGCGGGCGTATAAACAGTGTCTGCACCCTAATGTACGGGCAGATGTAACACGCACTATAACATCACAGGCAATATACAGAGTAATCGTCACGGAGTGCAAGGAGGCTAAAATTGAATATGGCATGGCTTGATAGCTTCGAATTCATAGTGGGGTATTTCAAGCATCTAGATCCTTATGAGATTGATATAAACCAGCCCTGGGTATAAATCCTGCTGTACCGTACTCTGTTTTCCTGTTAGCTCTTTGCTTGTATTGGAAACCCAGACTTCCCCAATATCCTTTGAAAATAATTAATGCCCAATGCCATGCCCAAATAGTCGCTCTGCGGCTTAACAACCTCATTCAGAATTGATTGAAGCCAATCGGGTCGACCCCATTTATCCGCCGCAAACGCCGCACCCGGGAAAAAATCGCTTTATCGCATTACTGATAAATGCATAGCTACCGTTGGTGGGGAATTCCATCATCGCATCCCAGATCCGTCGCGGGCCCAGATTTCTGCGAGGAATCCGAGAATAAACGACAGGGTTTGGCTACCTCAACAAAATTATACTCTCTCAATCTATAGAGCCGAGGACAAGGACACCAGCTGTCTTCGCATCGATGATACCCCCCGAGGGCCTGCAGTTGTCAGCGTTCTCGCAGCGATAGGAGCATCGCGTTGATGGATGCAGCGCGTAACAGTTGGGACTTGCTTTTTCTCGTTCAAGCAGCAGTCTTCAATTCTTGTCATCTCACATAACATCTGTGGATCAAGCTGCAGCTATGGAGCACCTTCATATCAATGACGATGGCCCTGAAGCCTTGTCACTAGAGCAGATGCCTGATGAGATTATCGGCCATCTTCTCTATTACCTTTCGCCCGAAGATAACTTATTCAACGTCCAGTTTGTGTCGCGTCGCTTCTACCGCCTTGTTAATACACCACTTCTCTGGAAGTATTACTGCCGCACTTCTCTCAAATATTGGAATCCGCATCACAGGCTCAAGGAGAGAGTGGCAGCTCCGGCTCAAGAGACCAACTGGAAACGGCTTTATATCCGCAGAAGTGGGCTTAACTTAGAAGTATCCAACACATTGGATCGAGTTATTCGAACCAAGGTCCATCGTGGTCGGGGCTTCGAAGCTGTTAGTCAACTTGGCTATGATGCTAAGGATGTTCTTTTGGAACACTGTCAAGCACCTACCACTGCTGACGACTGGATAGCGAGAAGGTAAAAGCTCAATCCCAATCCATTCCATTTGCCTTTCAAATATTCAGGCAATCTCACACAAAGGCATAGGTACTTTAGCAATGCTCTCTTGGATGCAGTTCATAAGCACGCGGCCATTGAAGAATGGGACTCGCTCATGCAGTCCCCTCAACTGTCCGACCCGCGGCTAGCAAGCGAGCAACTTGAAAGAGCCCTCGGCGCATTTGATCTTTTCGTTCTACATGATCAACCTGGCGATCTCGACGATGTATGTTTTGGCCCCAAGCCTCTTAGATAAGTATATGTCACTAACCCTGCCAGATATCGCGGATGCTTGACGAAATTGCCACCTCTTTTCGGCTCTGCCATACAGAGCTTCAAAACTGGTCAACTCGCAAAAAAGCGTTGGAGTTGGTCCGCTGGCTTCGCGTTCGCAATCTCACGGGATTACATGATCCAAAGAAGGATTACCGCAACTTGAGAAATTGTCTTATCGGCCAAGCCTTGCGCCATCCAGATCATGATTCTCTCCCTATCATCTCTGCAGCTATATTTTGCTGTGTGGCAGCACGACTGGGTATCAATGCTAGTTCTTGCTCATTTCCATCTCATGTCCATGCTGTTGTATCCGCACCGGCTGGCTATACTTTGGACGGTGACATGGTCGATGAATCAGATCCGCCATCTCAGCGGATGTTCCTCGACCCCTACGGTAGCGACGATGAAGTCCAATTAGCGCACCTTGAAAGGATATTGGCCCAGTTAGGGTTTTCAGAGCATACCGAACAGTTTATCACCCCTGTTCCCGCATCAAAGGTGGCAATAAGAGTGGCACACAATATTTCGGCTTCTCTGGGGATACCAGGTATGCACGACCGGCTGGCACCTAGAATACTCCAGCTCCTGGGCGGAAACAGCCTTATGAACGCTGAAGCTTGCTCGTATGCTTCATCGTGGGCTTTATTGATGCTGAATCGCCCAAATCGGACGACTTGGCTAGATCGGCTGGAGAAATTCCTACGCCGGTTTCCCGATGTCTACCCAGAGGATGCGTGGCTGGTAGAGAAATACCTGTGGCCGCGGTTTTGTGAGGTTGTCAGCAACCCGAGAGACGGATTCGGTCGCCACCACCGTCCCAGTGATCCCATCAACCCTTGGCATTTCTGGCAAGGTATGCGTGATCTTGATGGCATGCCGCCACCTGTGTACCGAAGAGATCGCTGCCATAACCCGAGCGGCCCTTTGCTTGAGATTGGCCAAGTATTCCGACATCGTCGATATAGGTGGCTTGGCGTCATTACTGGCTGGGATGAGAGGATGTCGCGATCAGACTACTTTGACCTCAGTCCTGAAGTCCCAGCCACTGCTCCGCCTGTTCCGCCCGGCACTTCTCGCTATGGGTTCTTCTATAGATGCATGTAAGTTCCTCGCTTATCCTTTTCTGCGTTACGACCTTTGTAATGTCTGGTACTCTGCTAACATCCCCCTAGGTCTGATACAGAGCCAGAACCGCATATTATATCTGCTCGTAACATCGAGCCCATCTCTGATCCCATTTTGGTTACAGAGGACACGTTCCCTACCGCTGGAAAATATTTCAAAAGATTTGATGCCGCCACCTGCAAGTTCGTTTCTAACATTCGAGAGGAGTTTCCACAGGATTAGACCCAGCAATGCTGCTCTTTCCCTCTTTCACCTTGATTATGATATATATACCCTTCCAATTACGAGATACATGATAGTAAACTGGAGTCAGTTTTGAAAGACTTATGGCCGTGAGCTTGGCGAAAAATTATTGTCCTTTACGTTGGTGTCTGGATGCCTTCTTTTCCCTTTTGACTTGCTTGGCTTGGAGCAATAAATACATCTTGCTGGTTTCTCAAAGGCGTGAGAGGGAAACAAAAAAAAAAACTGGTAGATAGACTATACAGTAATCACTTACTTGGCTGGTGAGCGATATGCTCTCATTTATGGCTTACTGTACGAAACCGGTCCTAAATTTCGCCCATCTAATATATTCATTTATCTTGATTCATTCTATAATGACTGCCGTTACATGTATTAAAGTTGCTGTTTCAGCACGCGTCATTTTCATTATCCTTGTCCATCTATGCCATCGTATTCTCTGGGCCGCACATGCAACTTTATGAATCCTCGATAGCCTGTTGCAGAATTCCCTTTTCTGCGAGCTTCTGTACCCATCTGTGTAATGCTTGTCCGTAGTCCTTCTTGCGATCCTTGACTCGCTGCTCGTCCTCAGCCAAGGCTATCATTTCAGCTCTATATTCTCCAATGGCAACTTTTGTATCGACGATGAATTGCTGGCGGAGGTCGTAAGCGTCATCGGTATTTTTCGCGGCCTGCGATATCTTGCTTTGTGTAGACTCTGGTAATTCTACATCATCAATATCGGATTTGCGAAGATTGAACTCGGATAGCTGACTCCGGTCTGCCAAGTCTATAACGGATTTCTCGCCGTCTATCAATTTTGCGTATTCTGCGCTGTACTTCATTTGCTCATCCAACTGGCGTATACACGCGACCGTTTGAGCAATGGAGTGAGAGTGGAGAGCCAAGGGGCTGCCACAAAGTGCTAGGAGATTGAAGGAAATCTGGCTTTCCTCATATTGTAGTATTCGGCCTTCAATTTGCGGCCTTGCGATATTTGTCCAACAGACACCATCGGATTCAATAGGGCCTATGAAAGACGACGAAAATTGGTTAGCCTGCCAACCATCTACTCATGTGATTGCTTGTGTCGTGTGGCTATTTTGCTCACCTACTCGATGTGGCTTGCTTCGGAGCCCATCAAGCTCCCAGACATGCCCATCAACAGGAACATATGCGACAAAATGAAATCCATAGTCATCGTCTGCCCTTTTCTTCTTACTGGCTTTCTTAGATGATCTAGATGTTGTCTTTGCCTTTTTTGATTTGGTATCTGATACTGCGTTCTCTAACCAAAGGTCTGCGTTGAGATGGTCCATGCGCCTGGTGAAGGAATTATGAATGCTTCTCATGAACTTGTTGTTACTGACTTCGTGGCCTCGTAGAACAGTGCTGAGGTTCTTAGTTGCTTCCTTGAATTCTCGAAGCTGGTCGCCTAGTTCGACGTGCGGCGCATTCATAACAATGTTGAGCAGAGCGAATGTAGCACAGGCATTACTGGTAGTCTAACATGTTTCAAGAGATCATGAATATTAGTACATACACGATTAAAACGGTCCAAGTTGAGTTAGAAGTTTACCTGATTTGCGAACCATAGTGAGCCTGTCTCATCTTCCCCCTCGTCTTCGTCTAATTCGGGAGTGTATTGGAAGAGAAATATTAAACCGTATACTGGCTTTCTGACAATTCTTTAGCGTGGAGATAGTAGCAACAGACTTGAAACTCACGGGAGCATGTCTATCCAGCTTTGGTCAATGCTAAAAAGTTCTTGAACTTTGACATCTTTGACACCCAAATCTTGTAGAATAGTGTTGAAGAATGCCTGAATTTGTCAGTACTTTATATAAAGTCATGAAATAAAGTTGGATAACTGTAACGCCTTCTACCCGAATGATAAGTAGCAATACACAAAGGGTTAAAGCTCACAGGTTCAGACTCTAGCTCAACCCAACCTTCCCATTCTTCAATATCCGTTGTAGTGAGAGGCCGTAGTGCCTCATCTAACAAATTATCAGGGAGATTGATAGCCTCTCTTGCAGCTTCAGCAGCCTTGCGCTTGGGATTCCGCCGTGATTCGCTCAAACCACCCGTAGACGCGGTTTCAGTCGATACTTCTCGCGTCTTGACAGCTGCTGTAGCCGCAGTTTGTCGAGATGATCGACGGAGAGACTCCTCAGGGGCAGCAATGTCTCCATTTTTCGGTATACTGGTTTTGAAATAGTTAGAAATCATGGAAGAAATGTTGGTAGACGTGAAGATGGAGAGACGAATATGTTGTGGGTGGCTGAATGTTGGGGACAGCTTTAATTGCTTGGCCAACAAAGAGAAGAGGTGGAGATATCAAAACTTCCAAGAAAAGATATAGATATAAGAAACCAAAAAAAAAAAAAAAAAAAAAAAAAAAAAAAAAAAAAAAAAGCTTGCAGCAGAAACAGAAGAGCTTGGGATGCGCTGTTAAGAAGGCTGAAGGAAAGATCGATAGGATACAACATCAGTTCACTTGCCACCATGCGGTCACAGCATAGCAAACAGCTCCTTGTAAAGGCATTTTCCTCACCGTGTACTTGCCAGGATGAAAATTAAACGATATTTGCAAGGGGAAGAAGTGCATTGGATACTATAGGAATGGGCATCGTCTAAACGACTTGGTAATCAGTGACGCACCTAGACAATGCGCTCTTGGCCATGATAGCATGTAGGCCCAATTCACCGGCGGCGAGCCACGGATCTTGGGAATTTATGAGATAAAATGATGAGTCACGAAAGTCGCTTCACTCGTCAGGCTTTTCAAATCATACTCACACTCTCTCTCGCCGCTGTGGTGGGTGTAGTTAAGTCCTGCAATAGGAGGGAAACGCTCAGAGATGTACAATTGCCGTGTCTGTATATACGCGCTACGATCTTAGGAGGAAGCTATCGGGCGAAGTCAGAGAAGCCGAAGAAGTACCGCTCGGATCTGCACCTGCAAAATAGTTCCAAAAGAGCTGCCTCAGAGCTGCAACCTCGATCTTGCTGTAGAAGCACAGTCTCTGCTATTCTTACGAAGCTTTTCCGTCTCTTAATTGAGGCATCGAGCTCCAAGCCTAAGGTTACTGCGCTGTCTGATCATCCTAGCCAAGGATCTCCATTTTTGCCCAATCAGCGCACGAGAATTAGCGGCACCACCAAGGCCCCAGGCCTGTAACCCCCCAGCTAACGGCAGCTTCAGAGCCTGTTTCAGTGAGCTAGCAGAAGTCGCGTCCAGACGTGTCGGAATTTCAGAACCGCCCAAAAAAAAGGCATCCACCGAAAAATTATGTAAACTTGGCCAAACACCAAGCAGGTCCTGGTCGTCGAAAAAACCGAATCCAAGACACGCGACTACGCAAAAGCACCAGAACAGCGCCAATCCGCTTGCTTTTTCTCTGCCGTGTAGAGGCCTTGCGAGTGCGATCCTTTTCAATCTACCGATGCCTCTGTGCAGAATCTCACAGCACCACGGAATGCGATGAGCGCGACTCCTCGCCTGCGGTCTGGGTTCCAATCAACCCCATATCCCGCTCACAGACGACGTCCCGACTACGACGACGATGAATCGCCACCACTATCCAAGTTTATCTCGACAGCCGCGTCGAATAGGGCAGCGACGCTCCCTCCAGCTCCCGAAAGCGCAGCGCCTCGCAGCGCCACCGGCAGCGCTCCAGTAATTCCTTTGACGCTTCTCGATGCACCACAACAACGCCTCTACGCCTTTGCTGTTTACATCTTGTTGTGGGCATGGAAGCTTTACGACTGGTTACAGGTGATAGAGGACGGCAATGCCTCTGGCTGGCTGTTCTTGAAATGGATCCTCATCGACTTTGCTTTTATATTCGGGCTTCCAGAGCTGCGTATTCCCTGGTTGGAGCTCTCCCAGCTGGTAGTGATTGGTGTTTTTGCATCTCATGTTGTTACTAACTATATGCTCATGTTCAACATTCCGGTACGTCGCTTCATATACACCATTGAATTTCTCTGCCTATACGCTACAATGCTAACTGAGAGCTAGCTTCCACTGCAGCCTTGGCTCCTTGGCATTGCCAAAGTCCTCTACGATCGCGAGATCTCAGTTTCAGAGCACCACGTCAAGGTCTCCAACATCCTCAACAACAACTCCCTGATTATGGGCAAACAGATCATCAACATTCTTCCAGAAGGTTCTGCTGTCCTCAATCCCGATCATTCGCCGTTTTGCTTGTCAGGCAAAAGCCATGTTGCTCTTCCAATCTACTTCAACGCCACTGTGCCCGTCGAGGTCGAACTCTTACGCCTTGATCTTGAGACTGGCAATGAAGAGATAATCAAGATTCCGAGTCGAGAAATAAATAAGGTGGCCAAGGTGATTCGAGAAAACAACGCGGATCCAGATGCTGCTCCGTTCCATTGGACATACCCCGTGAAGAAGCCGGGTGTCTATCGACTGAACAAAGTGCTGGATGAATATAAGCTTGAGGTTCAGAGGCCAATTAGGGATACGTATGTGGTGCCCTGTCCACAGGCTAGGATTCAAACTGCTGAGTCCTCGGATCGATGCATTCGTGATTTGTCCAACCTATCACTCGACGTGGTTGGAACGCCGCCACTGAAGATAAAATATTCGCGATCGATTAATGGAAAGAACCATGCTTTCCACTTCCAAAGCCTACAGCCCGAAGGGTTTACCTCTCCGCTTATCAGCACCTCCGGCCTGAGCTTTGACAATAGCGATGACGTTTCCTGGGTCAAAGCTCAGAAGGTAACTGTGAAACTAAACGAGTCCATGGCCACGGCCGGAGAATGGGAATATTCGGTTGAAGAAGTTTATGACGCATTCGGCAATGTTGTCAAATATGCGGAAGCAAATGAGGAACCGGATACGCTAAAGGCAAAATGGCTCTCCCAAAGGTTTTCCGTGAAGGAGCGGCCCAAGATTCGCTTGCAGGGCTGCGATCTGAGGAATCCCCTCAAAGTAGCCAAGGGTCACCCCGCCAAGCTGCCCATCAGCTTTGGTCTCACTGGCCGCGTCGAGGATACTTCCCATAAAATCACTTGGCAGTTCTCACCCATCGATTCGATAACGAACAGCGGCGAGCACGGCGACCAGGTATCGATTGGAAGGCATTTTGCGAAGAATTCGATGGACAAGCCGCTGGTTTCAGAACCTGGCCTCTACACGCTGAAATCTGTTTCAAGTGGGTCCTGTGAGGGTGAAGTAGATGAACCCTCTTCTTGCTTGCTGCTGAATCCACTGGAACCTCATTTGTCTCTTCGAACGGAAGAAATTGCAGACAAATGTGCTGGCAACTCTGTTGGTCTTCGCGTCGATCTCGATCTCGTCGGCACACCCCCATTCACTGTGCGGTACGATATCATCTCTGATGGCCATGTTGAGAAACAGGCCCATCGCGTAGATGCCTTGAGATCTCAGATTGAACTCGTTCCTCGCAAAGCTGGACGTTATAAGTACGTCTTCAGGTCTATTGACGATGATGTATACACCGGATTACCTTTGACAGGCGAAGATAAAGTCCTGGAGCAGGTAGTCAAGCCGGCTGCGTCAGCATACATCTCGAATCGTGAGAAAACAATCAGCGCATGTCTCGAATCTGAGGTGGATGTGGATGTCATGCTTGCCGGAGAACCACCGTTCAGCTTGGAGTGGGAAATCATCCACGACGGCAAGCGTAAGCCTGCACGTGCGACGGATATTAAGGATTCACACTTCAAGATCAAGACATCATCCCTTACTAAGGGTGGAGAATATATTCTTGCTCTTAGCAGTGTTCAGGATCAACGCGGATGCCGAACTTTCTTGCAAGATCAGATGAAGATCTCTGTGCGTCGCCAGCGGCCACGGGGTGCTTTCGGATTGATTGAACAGAAGAACAGCATCATGGCTGTTGAAGACACCGCTCTTCGCCTGCCTCTTCGTCTCCAAGGCGAAGGACCGTGGACCGTTTCCTATCGAAACTTGGATGGACCTTCCGACATCATTACGAAGACTATCAATGGGCCGAATGACTACCTTTTAGTTCGGTCGCGGGGCACTTATGAGCTTGTTGATATCGTCGACAAGCAATGCCCCGGACTTATTGAGCCTTCAGCCTCTAAATTTGAAGTAGACTGGTTCCCCAGACCAGAGATATCCGTTGTCGCATCTAATAGCATCACGCCGTCCAAATCTGGCGTGTTTGTTAAACAAGAGATTTGCGAAGGCGATATCGATGGCTTCGAAATCAGCCTCAAAGGTAAATACATTTTCTCTAGGATAGACATCTCCCATGATTGCACGATATGCTAACTTAATCTACATAGGATCGGCTCCATACCACGTTGAATATGAAGTTAGACATAAGCCAGCTCAAGGCGCTGCTTCCCTCAGCCAAAGACGCTTCGACGCTGCTTTGTCCAAGGCGGCTGTTGCCATGGACACATCCAAAGCCGGCGACTATACTTACAAGTTTTCTGAATTGGCAGATAATCTCTACAACAGCGATAAGCACTTCACCCCTTTGATGGTTCAGCAGCGCGTAAATGCCAAGCCTACTGCCGCTTTCAATAAACCAGGTCAAACATTCAAGTACTGCCTGGAAGAGCAAGAGCAAGAAGATGTGATCCCTATTACACTCACTGGTGTTCCACCTTTCTACGTTGAAGTGGAAATCAAGCATCAGGTTGGATCTACTCCGGAAACTTATAAGATTCCTGCAATTCAGACCAATAACTTTGGCATGTCTATTCCACGCCAGCATCTGCGTCTGGGCAATCAACAGCTGCTCCTTCGCACTGTCCGAGATGCGCGAGGCTGCCAGAGGAAATATGATGTTGGTGGGCCGTCCATACAAATTCAGTTGTATGATGCCCCTTCAATATATCCATTGGAGTCACGCAAAGATTACTGCATCGGCGAGCGCATCGCGTACACCTTGTCTGGTACTCCACCATTTGACATTGCTTATGACTTCAACGGCCAATGGAATGCAAAATCGCATACGACCAGTTTCAGGCGTATTGCTGAGAAGCCCGGCGAGTTTACTATTACCAGCATCTCTGACAAAGCTAGCGAATGTCGCGCCTCTGTGAATATCCCTGTAACAATCCACCCTCTACCTAGCGTGCAGATTAGCCGTGGTAAGAATTCTCGAGTGGATATCCATGAAGGAAACGAGGTAGACATTCTCTTCGAATTCTGGGGCACTCCACCGTTCGAATTCACCTATACGCGAAGCAGCAATGCCAAGAAGGGACAGCGAAGCGTTATCCTCGAAACTAGACATGACATTTCATATGAACACAGCAAGGTTGTCAAGGCTAGCCAGGAGGGTACGTACGAAGTCGTTGCAATTAAGGACAAATTCTGCTCCTTCTCAACGCAACAGGTGGATCACAAGAAGGCGCGATAAAGACTGCGAAGTATCATAGACTGGTGGGGGAAAAAAGATATACGTGCTACGACAAATTAAAGATAAGGAATGAAGAAAGAGTGAGAGACAGAGAGAAATAATCTTGTAAGACATGAACAATTAGGGGGGAAGAGACTGGATTGTAGGGAATGGGATAAATTTATGTACATATGCACTTATACCATGGCATGGCGTTTTTGAGTAAGGAAGAAAGAAACCAGGTTATGCACTGGAAAGTTTTAATTGCTTTTTTTTTCGAACCAAGTGTTTTGTAATATTCTCTGGAATAAGTTTCCTCTTTGCTGGAGAAGACTTGCAATAGGTTTTAAATAATGTTGTGCGCTGTCCAAACTGGACTTTTTCTTTTCAAATGTACAGAGTGCTATATCCAAAAAAATTATGATATATATGTATAGATTCAAGAATTACTCGTCCTCCTCAGCCACCTCGATCTTTTTGATCATATCTCCTCCAGCTCGTGCGATCTCTAGTAGGACTGCCTTGCGGTTTATCTCGACTTGGTCACCATCACCTCCGGCGGAGAGGAAGTTATACGGCAAGCCTGCCCTGAATTTTTGTTTCTGCAGTCGAGGATTCCACAGAGCTGCCACTACGGAGTCATCCGCGCCGCCTCGGAAAAACAGTAGCGAGTCTTCGTATACGCGCTCCAGCTCCTCTATGAAAACGTCTGTCGGGTGCGCTCTAATGGGTAGAGGGACCGATGCGGTGAGAGCGTCGAGATTCTTGAACTGGGAATGCTTCCTTCCGCCAGACTCAACGGCTGTTTCACGGATGATGTTTTTGATGACCTTGGAGGATAAGTGGAAGAGGACGTCGTAGTCTTGGAGGGAGGTCTCAAACAGAAGAGATGGGTCAAGGTGGATGCCCTTTTCTCGAACGAGCTTACAGGCTGCTTTGGCGAGATGCGTCATGCGGGAGGCAACCAGCTTTGATGGCCCATTGCGAGTGTACGCAAGGCCGGATCGATCGTTGGATGTGGCCACGAACAAGACCTTGTCATTCATGTTGGGGTCTCGTTTCCTCCAGATTTGAAGGTCATGGCGAACAGAGGAGCGATCGTCTTCCGAGAGGTCTTCTGTGGTGTCGACAATCAAGGCCTCATCGCGCCAATCCCATTTTGAGAGGAAGAATAGTGTTCGCAGCAGACCCGTGATGACGGATGTGGGCTGTCTCCAGGGGTAGGGCTGAAGGAATGCGTGAAGAACGAACAGCTCAACGAGCTCTTCGCGGATGTGGCCAGTCAGCTTATGGCTGTTGAACCAATGCTTGACTAATCGGATGGTTGGCGAGAGGGGAGGGAAACGGGTGCAGAAAGTTGCGATGGTCTGAGTGTGGAGTGGAAGAGCATTGTACAGCCAGTTCAGCTTTTCAAAAGCTTCTTCGGCTTCCTCGCGAATTCGAGGCTCGAGCGTCTTGTTCTTGACTTGTCGCTCGAGGAGCTTCTCTTCCAAATCACAGTGTATCCTTAGACGAAACGCTGCTCCGTTCTCATATATGATATCGAGATAAGCCAAGCTTTCAATGCCGAGTTCTCTGTTCTCGCGACCCAGATATGTAGTGATTTTCTCATTTGCCTTTCTCAGTCGTCTATCGATATCGATTAAGAATTCGACCTTGGCTTCTTGAATAGCGGTAAGATTCTCGGGCCATTTACTTGACGCTTCAAAGTATAGGTTGACATCCATGAGATCAATTGATCCTGTATGGTACCCCATCAATGGTGGTTCAATAGATGCGTAGCGCGCGGAAGACGATGTAGGAGAAAGCTGTTTAATCTGTAACGGCAATTCTTCCAGGCCGCGAATGTCTCTTTCAAAGTTTTGGAATGCTTGTCGAGCTGAATCGAAGGCAGACTTATCAAGATGAGACAGGCTGATTATGGAAGAAAATGCACCTCCCACGGTTGTCACTTGATCTTTGGTAATCTTCAAGTGACGCTGCAGGGCGTAATGTGTAATCTCCTCGCAAATTTGCAATGGAAGCTTGCTCGACCACTCGATACACTCGAGAATGCTACCATCCTTGAATCGTCGCAATTCAGCCTTGTCGCCCCAGAACTGTCGAAACCTCGCAGCTTCTTTCTGCTCTTCGGCAGGCGGGCCAAATTCCATCTGCCTTGACATGTGAACAGGGTCAAACACAACGCCGATAAGAGCGCGTGTGGCTTCTTTGACTGGAGGCTTGGCCAGCGACCAATGTCCTTTGGAAGGCAGCTGAAATTGCACCAGCTGTGCTCGGTTGCCATACGCCCGTTTGAGATGCTTGTGTGCTTCCAAACAGAAGTTGGTCACAGCGCTCCTGCGGTCTGCAGATTCGGAGAATTTGGTCAGATTAGGGCTCTGGATCTCAAAAACAACATCGAAGGTCTGAAAGGGAATGTCGGCTTTGATAATGAATGTAGGGTCGAATTTATCGGCCATCACATCAGCAAGCAGTTCTGTAGTTGATTTTGCGTAGCTTTGCAGCATGCTAGCTGACCAAGGCGTCATCTTGAACAAGAGATTAAGCTGTCTGGTCGGATCAAACATGACAGGTCCAGCCTCTCGAACGGCATCTGCAGAAACAGTAGAAGAGGCAAAAGTATAGGGTTTCTTGCTTAGATCGGTAGTCGATAAAAAGTGAAGGGCTGCCTTGAAGAGCTCTGTGCTGCTGAGGGAGGTTGATAAAGCTGCTTGTCCATTCCTGCCACCCATTTGTAAGAGTAAAGCAATCATTGTCGCCCACTCAAAATGACCGAAGCCTCCCTGAGAGATGGCGCTGCCGAAGCCGCGCTGTTGAAGCCACGTCCTGCCGAGGATACAGGCATCTGCAAAAGCAGGGCATTCCTTTCTCATATGAGTAAGGAGCCGTAAGTAGGGAATGAAAGTTCTCTCCGCATTCAAGGCGGAGTTGTAAAAGGGCGTTGCCGCCTGTGCTTCCTTCTTTTCATCTGCGTCGCCCAGTCGATTATTGTTCGACTTTGGCGTCGCCTTGGACCAAGGAAATAGGTCATCGGGAGCACAAGGAATAAGTTTGATGCTATAAGATGCTTTCTTTGACTTCTTCTTCGCGTCTCGCTCATCACCTCCATCGCTCGAAGCTTTTGGTCGGAGGACAACAATTGGCAACAGAGGGTTTTCGTTCAAGCTCTCGAAGCTCAGGTCCAGCTCTTGCGCAAACTCCTTTCGCACGCGTGCGGCAATGTACGCGATGTAGTAGGCTCGACGATAAAAGTATCGCATGTTCGTATAATCCTTTTCTTGAAACAGTGACGCAGGCATCTGGACGACCATATCAATGCCAAACTCAGACTGCGTTTTGATCATTGTCCGAGACACATAGCTTCCCACAACATTGCATTGTGACGGCGGCGAATAAGCAACCTTGTATGGGGCGTCTTTTGCAGGCTTGGGTTCGGGATATGGAATGACGATGCGATGCTCTTTTTCGAATTTTATGGTGGCCTCAGTGATCTAGGCATATCACGTTAGGATCACTCGGCAGCTCCATGTTGTCTAAGCTCTCTTGAAACTCACTGGCTTGGGATCGTGGGGTTCAATTCCATCGATTATACCCTTTAATCGGTGCAATTGGCTATCGACGCCATGGAGTGCCTTCTCATAGTTAGGCTTGGCCTCCTTGAGAAGCTCATCTGTCTGCAGAACAAATGTGCTTGCAGCTGTGACCCGAGCAGTGTTTCGGGACTCAAAGTCAATAAGGCCAGCATGGCGCAAGCCGATGCTCTCGTGGCCAATTTTCCGACGCTTCGAGCTTGATTCCATGGCGTCGGTAGGCATGTGGTGTGCCCAGTGTCTTGATGTTGAGCTTGGTGTTTCGCAGCCTGTCTGTCGCATGGGATTTTTTTTGCTGATAATATTGATAGTCGCGGGGCGATAAGCCAATGATAAGAAATCACTCCCTGAAAGATCTAGCGCAGCGCAATGTACATTAAGGTTGGCTTATGTAATCATACACCTGCTGTGGGGCTGGACTGCTAAGGCGGTCTGTCATGACAAATTATATGCCTGATTCACGTAAATGTCTTTCTGAGAGAATTCAATAATCTTATTCCGATTATAGTAGTTGTTGTGAGATGATTATTAGTGTCGGTTGTTATCAATCATTGGGCTATAAGGTAGTGTCAAAGCCCATTTCCTACTCTTTTTTGTCTTGCTAGCAATACCATGATACAAGAGAAAGATGCTCATCAAACGGTATAGCATAGAGCTGTTTAAGTGCTAGTTTATATGGCCTGCTACTTAAATTCAATCTTGGTTGCTTGCTTGCAAGTAGGATTCTTCCGGTATCTTAGGCGCACTCGCACACAACGCTGCTCTAGCTGAAGCAACTAAGGCCGGCTACGAATAGTGGAACGGGATCCTATTTTCAAGGAGATATTGAAATCTCCGATAAATTACATGCATCTAAAATATCTACAGCTAACCTGATGAAACCACGGCACCAACAATTAGCCGGCTCATGGGGCCACTCACCGCTGTAGCCTCCTCCTAGAGTGTCCCTCGCGAATTCTGAATTCGGCATGACTGCTACCTAATAGCATGTGTCTTTATTGAATCATAGTGGAGACGGAAGAAGTTGCATATGTTCCTATGCAGGCTACCAAAGCTCGTCTCTATTAATTCTCCTTCTGCACAGCGACTTTGCTAAGCTCTTAGTGCAGGGGCCATGCCTTGATCTCTGGTAAAAGTGAGCTGATGATTTGGACTTTTTTCACGCAAGCTGTCATGATTCGGGTATCACAACTCGGGTATCATATAGTTCGGGTGTCATGTAATTCGGGTACCATGATTTGAGTATCCAGTTTTACAGATATTGGGCAGAATCAATAAGAGGAATTAGGAGATAGTGGAACTCTAGAAGCGCGGATAAATACCTAAAGATCCCCCGCACCCACCACAAGAAACGCCCAATTCCCTCATCGCTATAAGGCTCTACACCAAAGAAAAGAAAGAGGTGCAGTTGGTACACTTAATCTCCAAAAATCTTTTCTCTCGTATCACCGATATCAACACCAAAATGTCGTCTAGGCGCACCGTTCTTCTTAATACCGGCCACAAAATCCCAACTTTGGGCTACGGCACCTGGCTCTGTAGCGAAGAGACCGTTAGCGAAGCCGTTTTCGAAGCACTCAAGGTTGGCTACCGACACCTCGACCTTGCCAAGGTTTATGGAAATCAGATCGGAGTCGGGGATGGTATTAAGAGGGCGCTTGCAGAGATTCCTGGCCTGAAACGTGAGGATATTTTCGTCACCAGCAAGCTGTGGAATAACAGCCATCGACCCGAAGATGTCGAGCCTACGCTTGATGACACTCTCGCAGAACTCGGACTTGACTACCTTGATGTGAGTATTTTCAAAAAACAAATATTTGATCAATCTATTAGAATCATTCTTTGCTTTGCGCATTTTATGCAATTTTATCTGATCCATCATGATTTTCGTAGCTATATCTTGTTCATTGGCCAGTTGCTTTCGCCCCCGGCAAGGTTCTCGAGCCAAAAGATTCAGCGACCGGCACAATCATTCTTGACCAAGGAGTGTCGATTTGTCAGACATGGAAAGGTATATTCGTTTAACTTTATGTGAAATCCCAGACAAACTGGCTGACCGCTTGTTACCTTGCGATGTAGCCATGACTAGTTTACCCAAGAGCAAAGTTCGTTCTATTGGAGTATCTAACTTTACAGCCGAGCATGTAAGTTTTACGGATCATCCAAAGTATTGCTTCATATGTATCGATGATACTAACGCAAGAATTCTCGTTAATAGTTGGAAGCGATTAGCAATGACTCAGGCGTAGTTCCCGCTGTCAACCAGGTCGAGCGGCATCCCCTGATTCCTGACCCTCCTCTAGTTGACTACTGCAAGAAGAAAGGCATCGTTATCACGGCCTATTCCCCCTTCGGCAGGAACACTCGCGGCTTGCCATTGATCGTCGATGACCCAGTGGTCAAGGGAATCGCAAAGCGTCTCTCAGAGAATCAGGGCAAGCCTATCTCTCCAGCACAAGTCCTTCTCGCATGGTCCCAGCTTGACGGTCATACTGTCATTCCAAAATCCATCACACCGGCGCGTATCCTTGAGAATTTCCAGGACATCGAGCTTGATGAGCAAGCCATCCAAGATCTTGCCAAGTTTGGCGAAACTCCGGAGCGACGCTGTCTGCCCGGGCCCGAATGTAAGTAGCAATTATCTAATCCTTTCCGTACACGGAGCACGAAGGATCCGAATGCCAGTTTTATATGGATTTATGGAGAACGAATCACTAATCTTTTAAACAGGGAACATTAATATTTTTGGAGACGAGAGAGAAAAGAATGCAACGAATCAGATTATCGTATAGGTATAAAGATGCAGAGAGCTAAATTAAGCGACCAATCACGTTGAGCGATTTCAGTAAATTGAGCATGGTAAATCTTGTAAATGTCCAAGAAACTGCACGTACACATACCTCGGTAGCTGCCGATAGCCATAGCAGCAACCTTAAATGTACTCCTGCGTGCCTTTGCATGTTGCCTATGCCTAATCTGACGCGCCGTCGACGCAAAGTTCTACCATTCACGGCGGTTGCAGTAGCCGTGATTATGGTTGCGGTTGACAATAGCCACCGTTAACGGTACCTCCCTTTTGCATTCTAACCTGTACTGGAGGCTAGAGATAGATGGTGTTACATTCGTTTTACATCTCGGCATTGGTGGGCAACCGAAGTCCGCGCAGAAATTAAGCTTATAAAGAGAGATGCAATACTCCATTGGGAACTATCCAAAGGAGTCAAGATCGCGCCTCTCTAGCAGCTACTTTTAAGCCACTCTTTGTCAGTACAGTCATCATGGCCATTGACCACACCACGATTGTAGTCCCCGAGGACAAATTTCGAGAGTGCTTGGCATTATACGTTAAAGCTCTTGAGCCGCTGGGATACCGAGTCGTCTATGAGTTTGGCGAAAATATCGTTGGACTCGGCTCGGAACTAGATGTTGTAGAAAACTACAAAGTTGCTGACTTTTGGCTTTTTGGAGCGAAAGAGGCTACAAATAAAGCACATGTTGCATTCCGCACTGAAAGTAAGTATTTCTACTACAGTTATAGCCAGCCACTCGTTATTAAAATGTTGTAATAGATCGTTCTGTGGTAGATGCATTCCACGCGGCGGCGATCCTAAGTGGAGGACGAGACAATGGGGCACCGGGCGTGCGAGCGCATTATCATGCCAACTACTACGCTGCGTATGTCCATGATGCAGCAGGTAACAATATTGAGGTTGTGTGTCATAAACCATAAGAAGGCGTTGATAAGAAGTAAGCTGCCTTCAAGATAGTGGCGGTTTTCTTAAGCAAATGTACGCTGAGGAAGCTGTAATGCTGGCCGTCGCTCTGTGGTTAGCCCGTTAGTCGTTTGTCATGCCGTATATTAGTAATGAGAGATTTGTTGAGAATGAATCCAAATGGGAAAAAATTGTATATGTTCAATTGTATCATGTATTAAAGGTTCAAATACCTCGCAGCAATGCAAAGGCATGGAAATCTGGAACTCTTTATGACTTTATGCCACGTGACACATGATTCAAGATCCAATTGCCTGTACCCTGTTGCCGCTGCCTTCCAGGTTCCAATTCCTTACAGTTACAATACCATTAACAGAATAAGAATTCAGGTCCATTTGGCATAAGAAAAAGACCCGAACTGCCATCATAAACTCCCCGTCCGCACACCGGATGAACGTTTTGGATCGCGCTGCGACGGAATAGCATTCCGGGAAAAGTCATTGCCACCCGCTCGTGCCGGCTGTCCTCACAAACAACTGAGCTTGAGTTCGGCTTCGGAACCCGGGCCAAAAATCTCTAGTCTAAGGCGGAATCTGGAGCCAGCCCTCTAGCGCTAAGATTCGTCCACGACCTCGACGAAAAATATGCGGATCTCCAAGTCCAGTGCCGGTGCAATCTATGTCAAGGATCTGTCAGCTTTTGGAGATGTCTGTATGCCGTCGCCGGTATAGGACCTATCACTCAGAAATGACCAATGTACAGGTAAGCTGCGTATATGCGTTGTTTGCACGCTGTATATGGCACTCCTCACTCCTGTTTACGCCATGCCATACATCTAATAACCCCTGGGTGAGCAGTAATACTGCCTAATCAGATTTATCATTATTGCTGCTGCCATTACTACTGCACGACAAATCGCTGGTGATGCTTCTTCCCCCACATCCGCCCGCCGTCCATATCCGACCCTTGCCCACGGAACAGTCCCGCTATTTTCGCCTTGGTTCCAGCTTCTCCTCACTGTGGAGGGCCAAATACCCGAATTCTGTGGCCGCCAATGCGGAGAACTGGGTCTACGGCAGTGGCTTCGGTCATTGACGGCTAATGCACCGGCAAAAAATAGACACGCGCGACCATACATAATGTCAGTGAGGCCATCACTTAACCAATTTATATCCGCCAATCTTTCCGAAAGTTCAGTCTTTCCGAGACTTTTTATTCTTTTCGCTTTCTCTTTTTCTCTTCTTCTTTCTTATATCCCATCTCATCTCTTTCTGCCATAGCGATAGACGGTAATATCCACGATATAGTCTATACGCGCACCAGCTGTTGTAGCTTCTAATACCCCGCGAAACCGTCCATCTACTTGCCCCTCCACGATGCCATCCACAGCTTTGCGCCTGCGGACCCTCGGGGCCTTTGCGCGCCATGCGACAAACGTAAGTTTAGAAACCCTCAGTTTGGATGGCGAAACCGTCGGAATCAGAATTGAATGAGAAGCTAAATCAAAATGCCCATGCTCTAGCCCTCCACCGTCTTAACCAGATCCTTTTCTGCCACTGCCCGTCGAGCCGAGATCAACAAAGTGCTTCCCTCCGCTGCTGAGGCGATCAAGGACATGAAGGCCAACTCGACATTGCTTTGCGGTGGATTCGGTCTTTGTGGTGTTCCTGACACCCTCATCGATGAGGTTCTCAAGAAGCCAGAGATCACCGGCCTGACTGCCGTGTCAAATAACGCCGGCACTGATGCCTCTGGCCTGGGCAAGCTTCTCAAGACGAAGCAGGTGAAGAAGATGATTGCCAGTTACATTGGCGAAAACAAGACTTTCGAAACAATGTATCTCACTGGCGAAGTCGAACTGGAATTGACTCCCCAAGGAACTCTCGCCGAGCGATGCGCGGCCGGCGGCAAGGGTATTCCTGCATTCTACACTCCTGCAGCCTTCGGCACTGTTGTCCAGACGGGCGACCTGCCGCTGAAGAATAAGCCTGACGGAACACCTGACGTCTACTCTTACCCCAAGGATGTCAAGGTCTTCAATGGAAAGCCTTACCTGTTGGAAGAGAGCATTGCTGGAGACTATGCCTTTGTCAAGGCTTGGAAGGCCGACAAGCTCGGAAACTGCCAGTTCCGCCTGGCTGCCAACAACTTCAACGGCGCCATGGGCCGCAACGCCAAGATCACCATCGTTGAAGCCGAGCACATTGTTGAGCCAGGCGAGATTCCTCCCGAGGCCGTCCACCTCCCCGGCATCTACGTCAAGCGCGTCATCCAGAGCACCACCCCCAAGAACATTGAGAAGTTCACCTGGGCCAAGGACGAGGCCGACCCCGCGGCCAAGGCTGCCCTGGGAACAGGCGAGACTGCCGCCAAGAGGGAGCGAATCGTGAAGCGAGCTGCCAAGGAATTCAAGAACGGCATGTATGCCAACTTGGGTATCGGCATGCCCATGCTTGCTCCTGGCTTTGTCGGCCCTGAGGTTGAAGTCCAGCTGCAGTCTGAGAACGGTATTCTCGGCCTTGGCCCCTACCCTAAGAAGGGCGCCGAAGACGCCGACCTGATCAACGCTGGTAAGGAAACGGTTACTCTCAATCCTGGTGCTGCCGTCTTCGGTAGTGAGGAGAGTTTCGGCATGATCCGCAGCGGCAGAATCAACCTGACTATCCTTGGCGCCATGCAAGTCAGCGGAACTGGCGATCTCGCCAACTGGATGCTGCCAGGCAAGGTCAAGGGCTTCGGTGGCGCCATGGATCTCGTGAGCAACCCTAGCGCTACCAAGGTTGTCGTCACCATGGAGCACACCGACAAGAAGGGCAACCCCAAGATTGTCAAGCAGTGCGCGTTCCCCCTGACTGGCCGAGCTTGCGTTTCAAGAATCATCACAGAGTTGGTAAGTCGCTACACAAAGCTACTCTATGTTGCATGTAAATCAACTGCTAACGCTTTTCTTCTTTCTTAGGCTGTCTTTGACGTCGATTTCGCCCACGGTCTGACACTCATTGAGGTTGCAGACGGAGTCACTGTAGAGGAGGTCAAGAGCAAGACAGAAGCTCCCTTCACCGTCGCCGACGACCTGAAGACATTTTAAGCCCATGCTCTAAATGGCGTGCATTGCGACTTTGAAATGATGTAAATGTGTATTATTTAATAATAACGGGGTATTTAATCTGGCAGTCAGACTTTGAATACCACAAAAATGGCGGGCTGGATATTTTCCAAGATGCTGTGTAAAAAGATGGTCTGGAGAGCATCTTGACGAGGCGTTTTGGGATGAGATAGAAGAGCGTTGTTTAGCTAAAATTTCATAAAACATTTGAAATATAATCGAAAAAGAAAAAAAAACTATACATATGTTTCGTACTTTGACCCGACCTATATAATTAAGACGCAACCTCATCTGCACTGAGACGATTCCCGACCTGCGATTTGCGACTTTGAGCGGCACAAGCCGGCACTCGATCTAAGCACAGCCACCTCTAGCAGTCAACTTACGCACTGCTGACATATCCGCTCATCAACTTGAACTTGTATATTTTATGTTATCCTCAACATAACAGCAGCCTCACAAAACCTGCACCTGTTGAAATGTTTTAAGCGTAATGTTCATTTTCTCTTTCCGAGGCTTCTATAAATAAATCTCGACTTCATGTAGCAGCACAATAATCTCTCTCTCATCCTTTCGCCCTCTACCCTTTCCGCGGCGCTGCGTAGCCATGAACACCTACGATCCTTCAACGGGCCAAGTCTTCCGAGAATGGACCATCCAGCGCCGCCTCAACGTCAGTTCGGACCGTGGCTGGTCGCGACGGCGTCCGTATCCTCTATTTAAGCCCCGTGGCGCTCGGGGTCCTCGATCTTTGCTGGATATGGCGATTAATGTTATCGCTGATAATATTGGCGATGTATCGGAGGATCTGCTTGGGTCGCTTCCTATTCAGTTGGTTTGGCGCATCTGGCGCTTTCTAGAGGCAAGGTGGGTGGTTTTCATTTTATATATGCATTCGATCATCTCAAAGAATGAACTGCATAGTGTTTGGATTCTTAGGGCAAGGAAGGCAATGCAGAAAGAGGGCGAATGAGGGGGCACATCATTTACTAACATCCTGAGCACCAGAGGCGTGTGCTTCCATGCATGGAGACTTTTCTCCACGATATTGCTTCGGGAGGATGATGAGAAGAGCCTTGGCCTTTATCGATTCCGACAGCACATATGTCGACCCAGCGAGGAGCTTAAATGCTACATCCAGCCCCTAACATCCTTTTCAACAGAGTTCATCACCCATCTCGTGCTCAGCGGAGGGTGTCAGTTCTCTTCCCATGAGCTATTCTGTTTAACAGACATAAAGAACTTGGGCATTCTGGAAATCATTCAACCAGCAGATGAGTTGGGTGATGTCTTCCCATCCGTCAACGACCGCGTCATTCGAGGCTGGACCGAGAGCGAAAATCCCTTCCCTTTACTAAGGATATTGAGGATTTGGGGCGATCAGACAGTTACACAGAAATCATTACAATGGGTCGCCAAGTTCCCCTCCTTGGCGCTTTACGATGTCACGGGCGCGAGAGATGACTGGGCTTCTCCATTTGACGATGCCGCCGAAGCCGGCTGGGAAGTTACCGACGTCTCTGGCAGACAAGAGGGCACGTTGCTACGAAATCTCATGCTCCTCGTCCCAGATACACATATTATCAAGACACAAGACTCGATCAAGAGCGTCGAAACTGATCTAGTGACGCTTTGCAGCGATTCGCAATGCGCCATCAAGTTTGTCCCAGACCGAGAAGCGCCTCCTCTGTTGAATTACCTCACAGACATGGGCAAGAAATATATGCCCTCGTGGGATCCGGACGCGGCGTCAAGACAAGCAGGAGCTTGCCACGGCGTTGCTTTTGAGGCATGGGCTTTTTGGCTCTACTCGTTCCTAGGACAGCTAAGCGGCGACATAGACATTGCGAGCCAGGGCCATTCGGTGGACCAACAAGCTGTAGCTGGACCATTTGTTTTGCCATCACGGCCCATGGTGTGCTTATTTCTGGGCCATAGTGGACGAGGAGGCATCACCTCCAAGCCAGCTTATGTGAGCCGGGGCCTGTTTTCAACGAAACGATATACGTTTACTCGCCCTATGGATGCGAGCCGCTACACAACAGACACAGTTCGAGACCAGCCCCAGAAAGAGCAAGAGGCAGAGACGAAAACTAGATCTGCTTCGATAACATCGATCCAATCGAAATCATCGCTGAAGATGCGCAAGAGAAAGCAGCTGCATGACATGCTGCAGTCGCTTTCTGGGTGATGGATATTGAATGCATGGCTGCTTAGACGCAGCCCAAAACATAACCAACAGTAGCGAGGAATTATAACTACGAATCTACGAATCCACCATTTAAAACCTTGTCCCGAACAAACATTCCCGCAGAACAGGCCAGTAAGTTCGTCAAGACAAGTAAAGGCATCGTGACGCCTATTAAAAACGGGTAATATAGGCCGTTATGTGCCGCCGAAAAATTTTTCTCGCCCAAACGCAACCTCGAAAGGAAGTACAGGGAAAGAGGGTAAGCCAGCGGAAACAATCATCTATCCTCCAGTTTCCCCTCCAAGCGCATCCATAGGGTTGTCGACGCGCAGAGTGAATTTGAAGGAATATTTCTAGTAGGTTTCACTAAAGAAAGGAAAAAGAAAAAGAAGAGGAAAGAAAAACCTTCGGCTCGTGGTTTTATGTTCCTGGCGCTGGTGGAGCGGCTGGGTAGCTTCGGAAAAACGTGGCTGCGGCGTGCGGGCATAGACCCGTATCTTTTTTTTTTCTTAGCTGTTTTGCTAAGAGTCAGCCTTGTGTGAGTCACCAACTGCAGAGCTCGAATTACGAATTACAGGGCTTCGCATAGTAGTGGTACATATTCGTGGTTCGATGTTGCTCATACTTACGCCAGCTCACAAGTGGCTATTTATTATAGTTTCTCAAGTAAAGAGATAATACTAATGCAAAACTGTGATATTGCCCGCTCCAAGGGATTGTCATACCAAGCAAAATCCAGCTTGTGATGCTTGGCCCGCAAGCCAGCCAATCATCTATCGCCTGTTTTACATCTTTTGCATGTTTTAGTACCTTTGATAGCCCGGGTACCTTGGTGATACAACACAGTGACGTGGATGTGCCAATACCTGGTGCTACCTAGAACTGGATAAGCTGCTTCAATCTTTGCTCTCGTATCATTTCTTACTAAAAAGGAAAGCACTGTGAGTCATACAAAGGGATCTTACATCACGCTTTATGCAAAAGATCCTTTTCCAAGACAGCAGAAATTGTGATTCCCTTCCGTAAAGCCCACCGTATCAGACAAGGCTGAGCTGTACCTTCAAAGTACCCCGCTACCCCGCCTCGCCGGCACTGGCAACTCGGAATTCACTTCAATCTTATCGAGGGTGGCTGATTCTAAGGAAGATTTTCCTATTTAAGCTCTGAACTCTCAAATCTCGAGCCAAAGTCGGAATCTGCGCCAGATAAAAGCAACCTCGCCTCTCAAATTCCAACCACTCTTCTCTTTCATCTTCATCATTATTCAAGATGGCTGGCGGTGCCCCTGGAGCGAGCTCACGCGGCCGTGGTGGCAAGTTCAAAAAATATACCAGAGGAGGTAAAATGAACTCATTTGCAACGGCAATAGATGAGGCATTCATTGGCTAATACGCAACGCTCACAAAAATAGGCGGCAAGCACTTTTCTCGTAATCTTCAACCTCTCGACTCCGAAGGCAATGCTGTGAGCATGTGGAGCGAAGAAGGCCGACAGAAGGAAGAGTCCGAAGAAGAATCCGAAGAGGAGTCTGAAGAGGAATCCGACGAGGAAGAGGACAACAAGGCCCCAGCCCAAGTCACCGAAGCCAACCGCGAGGACCGAAGAGCCCAGAAGAAGGCTCGGAAAGAGGCCGCTATAGCCAAGGCAAAGGCTGCTGCGGTCGAAGTCGGCGACATGCCCCCTTCAAGCGACGAGGAAAGCGACGATGGAGATCTACCTGCCAACCCGAACTACTCTTCATCGGCCCGCAAGCAGGTTATCAAAAGTGCCGACGTTGATGAGATCACCGAGGGCGTGAAGAAGCTGCCGGCGAGCCGGCGCGAGAGAGAAGCGGCCGAGGCCGCGGCTGCAAAGGAGAGATACATGAAGCTACATGCTGAGGGCAAGACGGACGAGGCCAAGGCGGACATTGCCCGTCTTAAGGCCATCCGTGCCCAGCGCGAGGCTGACGCTGCTAGAAGACAGGTAAAAGCACTCCTCATAGACAACTCCCAAATTTCCCCCCTCTATAGCATGAACACTTGTATTCCAGAAAGCTGACCATTGAAATTTTGTCCATCAGGCCGAGAAAGAAGAGAAAGACGAGCGAGACAGGGAAAGGAAAGCTGAGATTGAAGCCAGAGAAGCCAAATTGCGAGCACTAGCTGCTGCTCCCACAACGAAGAAGGGCAGCAAAAAGAAATAAAGGAGAACGTTCTTGTAGCTTTAGTTTCTTCATGGATAGCTTGGCCTGGCAGATGTACGCTGTCATCTTTGATACATACTAGTACTCTTCATAACTTTGAGATAATGCGAAATGATGCTATCCAAAACGTAATTGGATCTGCTGAATATACCTACAAATCAAGGCTGAATTGTTCACAAACCTATTTGCGAGTGCTTTGAAGTAATCTTGAATAGATGATGCTATCATGATCTGTGCTTTGTACGTCGAGAGTAGATATGGCGACAAGGGAGGAAAATGATAGGGAATCTTACAACTATGAGCACATAGCTCTATTGTTGCGCACATCGATATTCTACTACTTTTACTATTTCCATTTTCTCTATTATTTCTACCATATCTCACCAAAAGGGCTCTTTATTATTTTACCTACTCCCATTTGAGCGGGTACACTGATAATGCGCATCAACAAGTACATGGCTACTAACGCCTCAACATAGGTACATACTCTTCTTATATCTGCCATCATTATACATAGATGTCCATCTTTCAATCATACATCAAGTTATATACCGCTTTCTATCTATTTATTTCTTCCATCATCGCTACCACTAGTCCACTGTCACTTTTTGCGGTTCTGCATCAATCCAGGCACTAAGCCGCTACCCCACAGTGAAGGGTACTACAGTGGAAAGGCGGAAAAAAAAAATTGGGCACCCCAAAAAAAATTCAGGAAATTTCCTAGCAAGGCATTGGCAGAAAAAAAAAAGCATCACTTCACCAACCACCAGCTATCATCTTTGCATTCTCTACCTAATCGGCCGCGGATAATCCTAAGCCGTCGCTAGAACTCAACTTCTAGGCGCCTTTCATCGGCATTCATTTCTCTTTCTTTCATTAGCTTGTTATCGCCGTTGTTTCTTTTGTGATATTGTAATACTGAGATGGCAGAATCATTACAGGTTCGTTTGATCGCCCTTTTGCTCACTCCAGCCTGGGTGAATGCCCAGGAGGAGGATGGCAGCGATGATATGTTGCAATTATGAGCTAACATCACTGTTAGGATCGCTTGCGCGATCATGCAAAGGCTTTCGATGGCTTGCTGAGTCTGATTCCT
Organism: Trichoderma hamatum GD12; assembly: GCA_000331835.2. Classification (NCBI taxonomy): domain Eukaryota; kingdom Fungi; phylum Ascomycota; class Sordariomycetes; order Hypocreales; family Hypocreaceae; genus Trichoderma; species Trichoderma hamatum. Next base: position 35,755 of record KQ479192.1, on the reverse strand, counting down.
GCCAAGATGTACTATGGCGAAGATACCAGTGTACGTTGACCGATCTATTCCTACGAGCATGATTCTCTCGATCGAGTGGATATATGGATTCGGCCCACGCTTATTATGCATTTGGAGCGATTAAAGAACCAAGGCTGACGTTGGCAATGTATAGGACCAATGGCAAAGAGAGAAGCAGACGAAGCAGGAGGCCGCAGCTGCCCGCCGAGCTAAGCTGGATCCCGACAGCGCTCTGAACCGCAGCGCCAAAGAAGAGCTGGAAGAGCGGGCCAAGAGCAAGCGAAAGCTGAGGCAAATGGAACAGGAGGAGAATGGGCCCGAGGAGGAAGACTATGAACCCATGGTCGGCGTCGAGGCCGAGAAGCCTCTTGAAGGCTTGAAGAAGCAGAACCCTGAGACTCCTCATAAGAAGTCAAAGACCGATGGCAACGCGGAAGCCGAGAGTGACGATGAGGATGAGGCAGACGGAGACGCAGACGCGGCAAATCTGTCAAGAAGAGAGCAGAAGCGAGTCGCAAAGCGAGAAAAGAAAGCTGAGAAGAAAGCCGAGAAAAAGACCAAACAAGAGACAGGCGAACCACAGACTCCGGCCAAAACCCCAGCAAAGACTCCAGCCAAAACAGCAGCCAAAACGCCGGTAAATGATTCTACCGAGGTTGCTGCCACGCCTGCGTCAAAGAAGCAGAAGAACAAGAAAGCTGCCAAAGAAACAGCCACTCCTTCAAAACCTCAGCCGACTCCTTCAAAATCAGAAGAATCCAAAGTTGATGATTCTGATAAAGCCGACGACCGGATAGAAAGCCTTGACACAACGCTAGACTTCTCCGGGCTGCAGAGAGAAGATGACGGCAGCGCTCCCGACTCCGAACCACACTCTCCCACATTCGATTCCAACGATACTGCCAACGGTCAACCCACACCGGCAGAGCTCGCCAGCACAACCACATCCATCTCCTCCATTGCCCCATCAGAAAAGCCAAAGCATATCAAGATCCCTGCGGACACCGAGGCTCTGAGAGCTCGTCTGGCTGCCAAGATTGAGGCTCTCCGCGCGGCCAGAAAGGCCGATGGAACAAATGGCAAGCCTATTCGCACAAGACAGGAACTCATCGAGCAGCGAAGATTCAAGGAAGCACAGCGCAAGGCACATAAGAAGGAATTAAGAAAACTGGCAAAGGACGAAGAGCAGAGGAAGCGCGAAGAAGCCCTGGCATCCAACTCACCTGGCGTTATGAGCCCCAACGTTAGTTTTGACGATACTCAGGGTGGCTTCTCGTTTGGACGCGTGGCATTTGCAGATGGAACACAGATGTCTCACGACCTGAGCTACTTCCTCAACAGAGGCAAGAAGAAGGGTCCTTCAGATCCCAAGACTGCTCTTCTCAAGGTACAGAATGAGAAGAAGCGGATAGAGGAGCTTGACACCGAAAAGCGCAAGGACATCGAGGAGAAGGAGGCCTGGCTGAATGCTCGTCGCCGCGCAGAGGGTGAGAAGGTCCATGATGACGAGGCCATGCTTAAGAAGGCTGTCAAGCGTAAGGAGGCGAACAAGAAGAAGAGCGAAAAGGCATGGAAGGAGCGCGCCACTGGCGTCGCCCAGGCTCAGCATGAGAGGCAGAAGAAGCGCGAAGAGAACATCAGGCAACGCCGGGAGGACAAGCTGCTAAAACGCTCAGGCAAGAAGAAGAAGAAGAGCGGTGCTGGAAAGAGTGCTGGAAAGAAGAAGGGCGGACGACCTGGCTTCGAAGGCAGCTTTGGAGTTGGCGGGAAAAAGAAATGAAGACGGCCGGTGATTCGATAGCTTCTGTTGTATCAATTTCATGGCCTGGCCCCTTCATAACGGTATTTTCCCTTTGGAGTCGTCTCGTTCTTTGTTTCATTATTCTTCGTTTCCGGGTTTTCTAGTCATATTTGTTTGGGATTCATCTACATCAAGGCGAACTAGCGTCGGAGGCGCAAGGCATGGCATCAGTTCAAATGTTGACCGTATGGAGGTGGGGGGGAAAGGAGATGGGAGGCAAAATATGGATCATTTGAGGTTATGTATAGGCCATTTGGGAAGAGGCTGCAATGTACTGTACTGTGTGCTGGTTGTGTTGATTGAGCTTTCTTCTCACTAACCAGCTGACGAAAAGTTATAATACTACATACACTAGAGAAAGAAAGGAATCATGAGTTGAGATATCTTTCGAGTAGGAAAAAAAAAAGCTGTAAAATTTGACGCCATACATTGCGTTCTTCTTTAAATCACCATTACAAAAATAAAATTTCATACGCAAGCCATACATAAGTACAGGAAGAAAGACGCACAATCCATCTCCAAGCTCTTCTTCTTCTTCATATCCTCCCCCCCTTCCCAAATTTTCCCATACCGCCCCCTCCGCCTGCAATTTCGAAAGAAAAAACAAGAAGCAAATAACAAAAGAAGAAGAACGAATAAAATTAAAAATAAAAAAAGCTAGGGCGTATTCGCTTTCCGGATCTCTTCTTCTGCCTTTCCTCCCCCCCCCCCCC
>KQ479192.1:0-33138 GCA_000331835.2 Trichoderma hamatum GD12 | reverse complement strand
CCCCCCCTTTTTCTTTCACTTTTAATCCCCTCTCATAAATTCTTCGATCCTTCTTTTTTCCCCGTTGTGTGGTCGTATTTTCATTTAGCCGTTACTTGTCCGACCAAATATCAAAAATAAATAGGAATAATAGATGAAAACTTTCTCTATTTCCACTTCCCCTTTCCCCCCAAGATAAAATGACAAAGAAGGCAAAAGATTTCTGGGAGTGCTGTTTCAGAAGTGTGAGAGAGCATGAAGCAAGGGTCAAGGTATGTATAATAGAATGAAATGGGGAATCGAATGGCCTTTTACTCTTATTCTGTCATCATTATAAAGTCGAATTAGGAGAGTGTTCGTAGCGGGGTTCAGTTCTCAAGAGCCTCGTCGTGTTTATAGAAGGGAGTCGAGTCGGGTGAAGACGCTCAAGCAGGCTGCCACAATTTCGAGCTGCAGCTCCTTGTCCTTTGCCTTGTTGACCTCCTGTCCCACGCCATTAGCATATAATTGCGTGTAAAAAGGGCAAAATTGAGCGCAAAAAAATCGAATGCTTACCTCGGCAATTACTTGAGGCAGGTTGGCTCCAATGCCATTGCCAGTGGCCTTCTTGCCAAAGGGGAATTGGCTGTAATCCGCCAGCAGCTCGTCCGTCTGGGCAAACGCTCGCTCTCTGGCCTCGTGGCCCAGCGTAGACAGCGCATTCTCCAAGACATTGGCAGCGTAGGCGGCGCACACCATAGTAACGGTTCGCAGGTAGCGGAATTCGAGGTTCTCGGGGAGGAATTGGCTGCCGTTGAGGACGACGGTGCGCTGGGTGAGGACGTTGCGCACGCGGCGACGAATCTCCTCCTTGGCTCCGCCGTCGGCAACGGGGTGGGTGGCCATGTCGAAGAGAAGGAAGTTACGCTTCTCCGTCCGTAGGATGCCCTTGTCGACCAGGCCCTTGGCTAGTCGTTCACGAACCTGCTTGAGCTGGTATCCTATCTTCATCAAGTTCCAAGTTTCGCCTAGTTAGAGAGAAGGGAGAGCGTCAGTTTCCATTCATCATACATGTATAAATTATGTCGCTGTCGCCATTGCAAAAAGAGTATTGTTGACGAAGGGGGGAGAAAATAGAATTGGAGAGCAGGGGTGCAATACCGCTCATCAAGTCAATCCAGGAGCTAACGCTCATCTTTTCGCTCTGCTTCATCATCTTGAGAGCCTCGTCGAGCAGCACCTCGCCGGTGAGGGTATCATCAATCACTTCGATATTTCGATCGGCCAGGGGGAATCGTCGCCGCGCCGGGTCCTTCTCCATGGCAATGCGCCCGCGGAAGGCCAGTTCGAGCACAATGCATCCTCGAAGCGCGTAAGAAATGTTGTCGTTCCAGAACGAGAGGTACCCCTAATTGTCAGGCTGGGTCAGCAATTGGTCTCGCCACACATGGCTCCTTTGCATACTTGTTTGTCCTTGAGGCCAAGCAGCAGCACCTCCTCCATCATGGTCAGCTTGGGCTGCTTGCTCCGCTCAGCAGACTCGCTAATATCTCGAGGGTCGAAGGCAATCTTGTGGCCATTCTCGCCGCTCTCGTAGCTCGTCTCTGGGCCGTTGTCTCGAACATCTCGGGTCGAATTGGTTCTCGAGACACCGTTGCTGCTCTCGCCCTCAGTGGCAACAGCACCGCCAGCGCCGCCCGCGCCGCGACGCCGCGTCAACCCCGACGAAGACATTTTGATGGCTCGTTATAGAATGGCAGCCGCAGTGGAGGCACGGTCGATACAGGGAGGATGCGCCGATTCAGTCGTCGAGGATCGATGGTTCGAAGGAGTCCAGCCCCAGACCAGACTCTAGTCGGTGAGAATCAGCGTGCGAAGCGACAAAGCAACGGCAGGCGAGGGGCGTTTTAAAAGTCGAAGAAGCAGAAGAACCCCAGGCCAATGCTGGACAGCGCTGTCATGCACAGAGGAAAGGTATGGTCTGGCAAATCTGCGAAAGGTCCACAGGCGTCTCGCAGGAGAGATGAGGTCCCTTGTGGTTGGTGGGCCGCGTTAATTCGCCCAGTCCTGAGGCTCTTGTGCGGCAGCGGCAGGGGTCAGTGCGTCCTTGGGGGAATTCCAGCGCCACAGTGAGCGCCATAGCGCTGCCGCACAGCGAAAGAGGCCTATTGACGAGCCGGGCTACGGAGCATCTACGAGGTATAGCGCATTTCACGACACGCTGCAGGCGCTAACAGAATTTGGAGGGATGTTCCAGCAAACCTTGGGGGGAAGATCATTAGGAGCAGCGAAAATGGGGCAAGCCGCGTGTACCTCTGGACAATTGGGCGGCATGTGTGTGTGCGTCCCTTGTCTTCGCGGCAAGTTGTGAGATTTTAGAGGAGGAAAAATACCAACAATCGATGGAGATACGAAACATCTGAGGCGATGAGATTTGATACGAAGTTGTTTGGCGGGGAAGCAGAGGGCTGTGTCGTTTTGATATGGCTCAGGCATGCTGCGTTGAAGTAGCGTTCAAGGGTTCAAGGGTTCAAGGGTGCAACTGAAGGCGCAGTTTGTTAGGCCATGGGTGGTGACACGAATTACGCCGAGGATGAGGGGAGAGAATATACATGACAAAAATGGAGAAGAAACATCGCCAGCGCTATTATTAGACAGCCGTACCTCGTAAATTGGTGCATTTGGTTTCTATAGCGTCGTCCAGATCCCCCTGCGCTGTTCTAATTGCTGTTTACATGTACTCGCTGCCACACATCGCTACTGTGCACGTGCTGGGCTTCAGTTCGGAAACTGCCCCATTCGGCAGGCCTTCTCAGCGGGAAGCCACGTAAAGGCGCAGTACTCCACTCTCGACGTCAAGAAAGAGGTCTTTTTTTCCAATTGGCTGCTTTTCTAGGGTTATATTGCATACGTAACGTTATGATTCCGTCATTTTGCTAATTTGGTGTTGTATGGGCTGTTGTATGGATTTCTCAATGTGGTCTTGGCCGGATTCCGTGGCATGGTGACGGACAAAGCGAGTGGTGATGCCCATGCCAGGCTCCATCTGCATGATTACCACGAAGCATAACTAAGAAGCTTCCAAGTAACTCTACACCATCTTTGCTATATCGGACCATATCAGCCAAGCATCCATGCCATCAATATCTTTTCAATATAGCAACCCTTTGTGGAGATACACGATGGTTGGGAAGCTGTGCCTTGGCATTTTATACAAGCAATAGGTGCTTCCATAAACAGGTACCTAAGGTAGGTAGACTATGTGTTCTGGGATATGCGTGCATATTAACCTAAAAATTGGGTGCAAACCAAAGCTACTCATGTGCAAACAGATACTACATCGAGTCTCTTCTCTCTCTCTTCCGTAGCAACCCCCTCCATATCTTGGTCGAGTATGCTATACAGTGGTCGCAATGCCCTGTTTGCTTTTACGGTCACGGCGTGTTGGGCATTGGGAACCACTGTGCTGAAACACCGCAGCACTTCGACCGGTTGCCAGCTGCCAGCTGCCATAGTCTTATATATCAAAATCTTTCCATCCCTATCACCAGCGACATTCCCACTTGGGGGTGGCGGATTCGGTTAAGACGAGGTCCAACCTGAGAGGGCCTTCTCAGGTTGGACTGACGCTTCCGTCTAGCGCTGCACCCAGGTTCGGAACTCTCAGACACGGCCCCCAGCCCTGGATTACCGACATCAGGCCCGATGTTGCTCGTCCGAGTTGTGGCACCCGCAAAGAAGTACCCAAGGGGAAAGCCCGGGCGCGCAGTAGATTCACCGCTGGAATGGAGAGTGAATGCTGGGCGTGAAATACCTTTTTTTTATTTTATTTTATATTTCTTTCCCTTTTTATGATGGTGTTGTGGTGGTGATCTTCTCTTTCTTTTTCAATAGCCTCGCGCATCACGGCGTGCAACCATGGGTCTTGTGTCCAGCAATACCTATGTTTGGCTTCTGTGCTGTCAAGTCCAGTCCGTCTGATATTGGGGTTCAATTCCTGTTCAAGGCTCTTTTTTCCCCCTTTTTTTTTTTTTTTTCGTATTCTCTCTACTTGGCCAGCAGACTGAACCAAGACCTGGGCACCCCTTTACAGCTGTACGGCCCCTGGGAGGCACCCACTAGGTGTATCTGCAACATCGCATGCGTATAAGCTGTAAAACGAACTTCTTTATTATAAAGCCTTATTAATGCTGTAATATTGAGATATAGAAAATGTAGGCAGCTTGAACCCATAAAAATGGATGGTATGCATGTGCCAATGCTCCCACAGTACCAGTCTCCCTCGACTCCAACATGTATGCAAATGCGTATTTTATCTCTTCGACTCTACAGCCCGCCAACCAAAAGGTCATCCTTCATGGATTCGTACCAACAGCCTCCTTCCACAGTTCATCAAAGTTGATGCTTTCAGCCTCAAACATATCGCGGATCTTTTTGGCCGCAGCTTCCTGCCTCTCTGGGCCAAATCCTCCAGGCTGGGTTGACTCAAACTGCACAGTCTCGATCCACCGATAAAAGAGATTCTCTTTGCCCATGGCCGTAAGCACATCTCGGAAAGCAAAAATCTGCCTCCTCTTATCCTCTTCCTCGGCGACCATGCCCATCTTGAGATCGTGGCAGATCCAGCCGTAGTCTTGATGGAACACCAGAATCACGTTCCTGAACGCTTCAAGAGCAACTTCCTTTTTGTCCACGAGCTTGTGGGCCAGGATCATGAGATCCCAGTCCAGATCCCATTTATCGTTCATCAGCAGATAGCCCGTCTTTTGCTCCTGCAGCATGGGCGATGTTGCCTGCTGGGTATAAGCGAGCAAGATCTTTTTCGAATTCTCATCCTTGAAGATATCGCGCAACATCAGGTCCCAGTCTCTGCTGCGGCGGACATAGATCTCCTTGTCCCGGAACCCAACGTTCAATCGCCACCGCGTCGGGTTTCCATGCGTCCTGCCAAGGGCAAACTCCACAGGCCACGGCCACACGAAGACGAACAGCATGAAATCAATAAACATGACAATGCCGCGTTTCAAAATCTCCCACCCCAGCTCAGACCAGGTCGCCTCTTGGGAGTTGTACGTTGTCTCGTTGGGGTGGCCCCAGCCCGACAGGAGGATTTTCCAGTACCACGGAAGGATGTGGTACATGCGCCAGGCGAAAAGAACTACAACGGCCACGTTCATGGCGACGGGCACGAGAAACATCTTGCGCTTGAAGGCCGGGGGCTTGGCGTCGATGTGAGTGATGTACACGTGCTTCTCCGAGAGCTCGCTGATGAAGGGCGCCAGCACCTCTGGGGGACGTTTGAAGGGCGAAGGGGGGTTGCCATTGTTGCCGGATGAAGTGGATGTGTTTGATGGTTTCTGCTTCCCAGTTCTTTTTGAGGGAGCCATTGTGACTGTTGACCGTCTTATGCCTGGTAGGTGTGGCTCTCTGTTGAGTTGCTAACTCAAGAGTCGTGTGGGTGTTTTTTAAGCAAAGTGAATTTCAGGGGACATGCGGTGTCCTTGGTCACAGCAAAACAGACTCCGGTCGCTTTGTAAACTGTGTCCACAGTAAAATCGTGGCCAGCTTTGAAAAGGAAACGGCCAGTTGTAGAGGTGACAAAACTGATTATTTACCTACTCCAAAATTGAAAGAAACCGCTGGCTGGTATTTGTATGATAGCTAAGAGCCTATTCATGTAGATTGTTTGTTCATACTCTTCCGGCTCAAGGCAGGGATGTTGATTGACTGGCAGGTACAGAGTACTTGTTAGTCTCTTAGTAGTACCTACTGGGTAAGCTGCTACCCGAGACGCCTAAGCTGAGTCTACCAGGTACGAAGCAAGCTGTGACTTTGTCTCACTTTATTAGAAAGAAGAGGAGAAAAGATTGACAACCTTCTTTTTGTCCTTCCTTCTCTTTCGACTCAGCAATAATCCAATTGAAATTTTGCTTAAGCGTGCAGACGCGTAAAGACTTTCTTGTAGCTAAAAATGCGGACTATTTCATCCCGAAATGCGCACCCAAGTAAAGTATTCCTCTCAAGGCTTTAAAAAAAAAAAATCCGGATCCCGCTAAACCTAGAACAAGAGCTGTTCGAGCTGGGATACCTTCACAAACACCTCTATCCACACCTGCTATTCATATCCGATGTCGACAGAAGCCTTGCGTGAGCTTCTAAGATATCCTCTGTTGCAATGTTGAGGGCTCGTGCGTGGAAGGTGTGCATCTTTGCTGCCCAATTGAGCTCCGTTATGCTGGCTAGATAGCTGACATCATACGTTCTAGGATCGCAGCCATCCATTCGTGTGCGCATTTTGCCGACAGAATCCTGCCGTCAATTCCAGATCGCATCATGAACGGCCATTGTCGATTTCTACTGCCTCGTCGGAGCCCGTAAAGTTATTGCAAAGGCACACCACCGGACGCAGCGCCTTGCTCTCTTGCCAAACTCGATCACTACATCGGACGGCATGCCTCAGCAATTCTTCAAATAGTAATGAGGGGCCTTCTAGGCCTGGGGCTTTCCCGGGTGCATTCTCAAATACTGGAGTGGGGGGTTGGGGTTCATTTGCGAAACCGAACACGGCATCAGGCAATTCAACTTCAACGGATGGATTGCTTCCCCATGAGCGGCTAGCGAGACAGCAATCGCCTGTCGTAGAGAACGTGCCTGTGAAGAAAGCGAATGAGCCTGGGAAGAGCGTGGGAAATCGGCAAAGGAGTAATGCGCAAGCGACCAAATCAAAGTCAGTTTTGGCCGACATCTTCAAGACAAATCGCGAACCACGACCTCCGCCAACCCCCGAGTCGTGGTCTTCTGTGTCAAAGTCTGAGGGTGTCGAGGGCGATAAGAAAACCTCAACACTGTCTGATGCATTGAATCGTCCCGGTACAGCCCGCAAAGATTCATCAACAAGGTCAAACAGCAGCGTTAAGACGACTGGATGGGGCTCGTTTAGTAATCGCAAGGCCGAGACACCTACTCACACGCATGGAATAGATACTCGTGGAAATCAATCTAGCGTGTGGAGCGAAATTACGAAATCTCGAAAGCCTAAGATCCAGTCAAAGCTTGGAACGAAGCCGCATCTGCATGGCCATGAATCCAAGACCTCAACTAACAAACCTCATCAAGACCAGAAACCTCCGACCCAGGATTTTTGGGAAGAGCTGGAAACAAGGGCTACGACCTTTAGAGGGAAAGATAAATACCAGAGTGAAAAACAAAAAAAATCTACAGACAGGAGAGAGAAAGCACAGGATGGCCAGGGCCAGTGGGAAGAGGTAGCTACACCTATACGAAAAGCTGAGGACAATAATCAGCCCCAAAAGCAAAGGCGAAAGTCCAGGCTTGAGCTTGAAGAGGAAGAGGAGCCTGTGAAATCTCGATCCAAATCAAAGGCAAAGAAGTCACAACAAAGAGAAACACGAGCCGTTGAAGATGACGACTGGGATGACGAGGCCGTACACCGCTGGGAGCAGAAGCAACGTCGAAAGGCGGAAAAAGAAGCGCTGAAGCAGCAGGCAATACAAGCAGAGCCACAAACCACCCCCATATTTCTTCCAGAGTATATCAGTGCATCAAACTTGTCAAAGGCTCTGAAACAGAACGTGACCCCTTTCCTACAGGATATGGAAGAGATGGGCTTCGAAAATATCACTAGCGATACAATCTTCACTGGTGAGACGGCAGCTCTGATTGCGATGGAGTATGGCTTTGAGCCAACTGTTGATACTGGATCACTTCGAGATCTCAGGCCCCGTCCCTTGCTGGAAGATGTCTCGAACTTGCCATCTCGTCCTCCTGTCGTTACAATAATGGGCCACGTCGACCACGGTAAAACTACTCTCTTGGACTGGCTTCGAAAGTCTTCAGTCGCAGCACAGGAGCATGGTGGAATTACTCAGCATATCGGTGCTTTCATCGTGAAGATGTCATCCGGCAAGTCCATTACATTCCTCGATACTCCTGGCCACGCCGCTTTCCTATCGATGCGCCAGCGAGGAGCAAACGTGACAGACATTGTGGTTCTTGTTGTTGCCGCCGATGATAGCGTCAAGCCCCAGACTCTTGAAGCATTGAAGCATGCCACAAGCGCCAAGGTGCCCATCATTGTCGCCATCACAAAGGTTGACAAGGAAGATGCTCGCATTGACCAAGTTAAATCAGACCTCTCTCGCCATGGAGTCGAAATTGAAGATTACGGTGGTGATGTGCAAGTTGTCTGTGTCAGCGGTAAAACAGGCCAGGGCATGGAAGATTTGGAGGAGAATATTGTCACACTCTCCGAAATCCTTGATGTCCGAGCTGAGGATGATGGCATGGCTGAAGGATGGGTTCTGGAATCCAGTATAAAGCCCCAAGGCAAGGCTGCTACAATCTTGGTCAAGAGAGGAACTCTTCGCCCCGGAGATTTGATTGTTGCCGGCAAGACTTGGGCGAGAATCCGTGTGCTGCGTAACGAAGCTGGCCTCGAGCTGGACTCTGCTCCTCCAGGAACACCAGTGGAAATTCTCGGCTGGCGAGAGCTGCCCTCAGCTGGTGAACAAGTACTTCAGTCTCCCGACGAAGCCAAGGCCAAGACTGCAGTTGAATATCGCCAAGAGATGGCCGGACGTGAGCAAAGCTCTATTCAGCTTGCTGAGCAAGAGCAGCGGCAGCGAGAAAAGGCGGTAGCGGATGCTGCGGCGGCTGAGACGGAGGGAGCGCCAAAAGCCACCGCTGGAGAATCGACTACACCTGGAATCTTTACCCAAAACTTTACGGTCAAGGCAGACGTGGTTGGATCTGTGGAAGCCGTCTGCGGGACTATCTTGGAGCTGGGCAGCCATGAGGTGCAGCCCAAAATTTTGCGATCCTCCGCTGGCCAGATTACTGAATACGACATTGACCACGCGGCGACATCCAACAGTATAATCATCAACTTTAACTGCACCATCCCACCGCATATTAAGCAACGAGCGGAAGAGGCCAAGGTCAAAATTCTTGACCACAAAGTAATCTACCATGTCATCGACGATGTCAAGGCAGCACTTTCCGACCTATTGCCCATGAACGTGACTTTCCGCGTCAACGGCGAGGCCGACGTGCTGCAAGTATTCCCCATCAACTTGAAGAAACGTGTGTTTAGGAATATTGCCGGCTGTAGAGTCCGCAACGGGTCTATTAAGAGGTCATCTCGCGTCAAGGTCATTCGCAGGGGCGAGGTCATCTATGATGGTACGTATTATTACTTTTCTCCTATGTTACTTTTACTTTTAGGGAGATTATTATTGGAACAACAGTGCTAACAGTTGGGATTCATAGGCAAGATAGACACTCTCAAACACGTGAAGAAGGATGTTCAAGAAATGGGCAAAGGAACCGAATGCGGTATCGGCCTAGAGGAATTTGATGATTTCCAAGCAGATGATCAAATCCAGACGTATGAGGAGATTAAGGAGAGGCGAAGCTTGTAAAAAAAAAACCCCCCCACTCCCCTCAAAAATTAGTAAATTATTCGAACGGTTATGATGGTATATAGACGTGTAGATATATTTGTACGATATGGGTGGACATGTACTACTATATTGGACGTTCAGAGGATACTCTTTTTATGCATTTCTTATGGGAAGCTCCAGGAAAAAAATGAATAGAATGACGAAATTTCACTGAAAAGACGATTTTATACACCGTCAAGAAGAGGAAAACAAAAACATATTGGCAGAGAGTGACATTATTGATATTATATGAGTCACTACCATCTACTCGGCGCAGAAACCACATTCGACGAAAACGTCTTGGTCGTAATCGCCGCCCTCGCCCTCTCCTTCTTCAACTTATCCAGCCCTATCCGATCTGTAATGGGCGTCGCAGCAATGATGTTATCAAACTCTTCGTCCTCACCCTCACCATCGTCCACCTCGCTGTTATCACTATCATTGCTGTTTTCGTTGTCAGAGTCCGGCTCAATATCCAAATCTGCTTTGAATCTTGACTGCTGTGGACGAGGTATTGTTGCGGGCTTCTGCTTTTCTTCTGTGTTTGGATTGGGGTTGGTGAAGGTTTTGGAGGCGAGGACTTTGCGGCGGATTTCTTCCATTGCGGCGTCGTCGTCGCTGTCGTCTGAGAGAGCATATGGATCTTTATCTTCTTCTTCTTCTTCTTCTTCTTCTTCTTCTTCTTGTGTTTTCTTCTTTTTGTTGATTGGCTTTTTGCCTAGGTATATGCCATCGATGCTTCCCTCCTCTTCTGAATTTTTCTCCTCTTCTGAGTTTTCTTCGTCGTCTTCGTCTTCGTCTTCGTCTTCGTCGTCGTCAGAGTCTACTGGCGCCAATCTATTGGTATTTCCTCTCGTCCACATATCATCTTCACCCTCCTCTCTACTCTCAGCATATTCCTGCTCCAGCCTCTCCATCCACTCTTCTTCCGTCCTCTTAACGCCAGCTTCGTCCGCACAGGCCGCGTACTTCTTCAACAGTGTCGAGTTAATCTCCAAGAACGACGGTCCGTATGAGAAAGGGGCCAAAATCTGCTCTGCCCATTCTGCGTGGCCACAAATATAGAAAGCCGCAGCCAATGCCTCGACGCAGTTCAACCTCCATGGCTTTCCGTAGTTGACTGTGTTGGCGGCGACGAGGTACGGCAGTAATCTCTCGCACTTGCCACCGACCTTGTTCCATTGAACCTCTTTGGTTCGTGCCCACGAACATTCCACCACAGCGGCGCCAAAGTGGTCCATGAGCTCGCTATCCGCCGGCGAAATGACCTTCTTGCCGTTGGGAGTGATGATGACGCCGCCGTGGCGCTGGCCGAGGTGCAGCTCGCGCATCATGCCCAGCTTCATGAGTTTCTTTCCAGAGCATCGCTTGGGATCGCAGTGGCCCAGATCCCAACAGGCGGCCTTGAAGGCAGGGCGGCCGAGGGAGCCCTCGGCGTCTTCATCGTTCTGATGGCGGGGTTGGCGAGGAGGACCGCCACCACGGCCGCCGAATTTCTTGCCTCTACCGGCGAAGTCTTTCTTGTGTCGCACCATTTTCAGGTTGCCTGTGAGCTGCAAATCGTATCTCGTTTCGTCTGGCTGAAAGAAATGGCGAAGTTTTGACTCGAGAAGGTTGGAAATTGCGTTGAAGGGTGGCTTGATGATGTAAGGAAAGATATTTTTTTTCTTATCGGAGTTAGCAAGGTTAGGTGCCTCTCACGATACAGGGCGCTTGCATCTACCCCTCCATTACAGTACCTTTTTCTGGGATACCCTGTAAAAGTAAAAGAGATAGCAGTGCCAACAACTAATAGCTATGGACTAGGTATTTATGGAATAAAGCTGAGATATTTCTTGGTGTGTTAATAATTAATACCACAGCATATAAAAGATAAAGTTTTAGAGAAGATGGTTGATCTGTTATGAGTACTGAGTTTATTGAAGTAATCACTGTGGAAGAGAATGGTAGTCGACAGTCCCGTCTACTTCACTTACAACTAGCTTCATACCAAGTTTTCTACTATCAATTAGCATTCGGCGGCACTACTATACAGACACGTATTTATGAATATGCAGGGCATCTTCCCGTGTTAAATATGCTATATTACCTCTGCTCTGCAATATCCTGCAATTGTCAACGGCGTCCAGGCACTTACCGGGCGGGCGGCCGGTGCCCACAGTGCTCCGCTGGTGACCAAGCCCCGGATAACTACATAAATCGCGGCCACTAGCAGGTAGCGGTAGCAACACAGCCATTACAGGCACCACCACCACGGCAAACTAACCACCAGCGCTCATTTCGCTGCTGCCTCTCCTCTCCGCCACACAGTGACCACGTCGCCAGAGCAGAGGCGAATGGATGAGCAAGTCTCGTCCAAACCGGCGTTTCCACTGCGGCGTTGAAGGAGCTGCGAACAGGCACCGCTAACGAGGTACGAAACCATCGCTCTGATCCCGCATCAGCTCCGGCCACGTCGGCGTCCTTGGCCTTGCTTCTGACTCGAGAATCCAGCTTTTGCAACTCCCGAGCTTTCTGAATCACGACCCCAATCGCTGCTGAATCCGATTGAGCCAGCAGCAAGAGAAAGAACTCATATACAATAAATAATACTTTGCGGCTTGAGTCCGAGATCGACCCCGCAGGACAGCTCCCTTTCCTTTGATCGAGCTTCAGCTTAGCGCAGCGCAATATACTACACCATGGAAGCTGCTTCTGCCCGCGCTGCGACTCGCGATCGCTGGGGCGATGTTGGCCGCTCTTCTTCTCAGCTCCTGCGCTTCATCCAGGGAGCCTGCAGTCCCGAAAACTACGAGCCCAACCTAGCGCTTAATCTCGAGATTTCGGACCTCATCAACAGCAAGAAAGGCACCGCCCCTCGCGAGGCTGCCACAGCCATTGTCAGCTTCGTTAACCACCGCAACCCCAATGTTGCCTTGCTAGCTCTCAACTTGCTCGATATTTGCGTTAAAAACTGCGGCTACCCCTTCCACCTGCAGATCAGCACAAAGGAATTCCTCAACGAGCTGGTGCGGAGATTCCCGGAGCGTCCTCCAATTCGGGCAACCCGCGTCCAGGCCAAGATTCTTGAGCTGATTGAAGAATGGCGCATGACGATTTGCGAGACGAGCCGATACAGAGATGACCTGGGCTTCATCCGGGACATGCACCGGCTGCTCAGCTACAAGGGCTACATGTTCCCTGAGGTGCGGCGGGAAGATGCTGCCGTGTTGAATCCCAGTGACGTGAGTTGCTTTGCCCTCACCCTCGCTAGCAGAACAGATGCGCATTTTGTGCTATCTACTGCGCGTCCATATGAGATCCGGCTGCTAGATATAGTATGATGTAAATGCTAACCGATCTGACTATATAGAACCTGAAATCGGCCGAGGAGATGGAGGAAGAAGAGCGAGAGGCGCAATCAGCCAAGCTACAAGAACTTATCCGCCGAGGCACACCCGAAGATCTCCAAGAAGCCAATCGTTTAATGAAAGTCATGGCTGGTTACGACACCAGGTCCAAGACAGACTATCGTGCCAAAGCCGCCGAGGATGTTGGCAAGATTCAAGCCAAGGCCAGACTACTTGAGGAACGCCTTGAAGCGTTCAGGGCCGGAGACAAAATGGAAGATGGCGACGTTTTCAGCGAACTTGCCGCCGCCTTGCAGAGCGCCCAGCCTAAGATCCAGAAGATGTGCGAAGAGGAGTCGGACGATCACGAGGCCGTGGCCAGGCTGCTGGAGATCAACGACAGCATACACCGCACAGTTGAGCGTTATAAGCTCATGAAGAAGGGCGACATGGACGGCGCTGCCAAGATTGCTGCTGGTGCACCGCCATCATCGCACTCAGGAGCGCCCGCATCATCATCATCAGCAAACGAGCTGTCACTAATAGATTTTGATGGCGATGCCGCGCAGAGCAACGGCAGCAATGGCGCAGGCGGTGCAGGCTCATCGCAAGCTGGTGGATTGGAGAATGATCTCCTTGGCCTGGATATTGGCAGCCAATCGAGCACGTTCGGACAGGGCGGCGGCATTGCTCTAGGATTTGGAGCAAACCAAAGTAAGCAGCACAGTCCCAACCAACCTTGGAAGTTTGCACTGACACACTATTTCTTTATCAGATATCCCCGGGCCGGCTCTCCTCTCATCTTTAACCCAAGGAAGCACGGCTAGAGGAGCTGGACAGAACGATACACCCCCTCCATTCTCTCAGTTCGCCTCCTTTACATCCCCCCCCGCCTCTCAGTCCGCTACACCTCAACCCAACTACCAGCAGCAGACATCACCACCGCCAGCCGCCTCTAATGCCTTTGCCTCATTCACTACCAGCCCTCCCGCACCGAAGCCCGCTGCTGTCTCCAACGACGATGACGAGTGGAATTTCTCATCTGCCCTGCCCACGGAACAAGCCCCAGCCAAGCCTACGGAGCACAAGGGAACTGCTGGTAACTCTAGCTTAAGAACTGACTTTCTGGCGAAGCGAAGCACAGCAGTTAGCAACGCGATTAACATGGTCTTTGCATTTTCCAACAACACTGCGCAGCCTATTAATGAGCTTCACTTCCAACTAGCCGTTACAAAGGTTCGTTCATTCGTTTCACCCTGCCCTCCCCTGTTTTACTTGGAGCTTAAAAACTAACTTGTCTTCTAACAGGGCTACGAGCTCCAACTCAAACCCCAAACAGGCCGCGCCCTCTCCCCCAAGCAGAGCCGCGGCGTCACCCAAGAAGTCGACGTCTGGCACGCCGGCAACAGGAACCAGCGGGTCGAATCCGTCAAGCTGCGCTGGCGGGCATCATACAAGGTCGGCGAGGAGGTGAAGAATGAGATGGGCGAGATTGCTGAGTTTAGCCTTGCGTAAAAAAGATTATGCTACCAATTTTTTTTCTATTTCTTTTACAAAAGTAAAGGAGAAAAAAAAGAGTATATTACATTCTTTTTTCTATTTACATGTGAATTTGCTTTTTTTTTTAAATAATGCAAAAGGGGGGAGATGAAGGAGAGAATGTCTATTTTGTCTGCCTGCCTGTATGTATGTACTTAGTTAAGTGTACAGGACAAGTACTTGGAGGATACTCCATACCACTACTAGAAGGAGAGGTTCGTTGAGCGGTGGCATAGCGCTTAAAGATTTTTGGAACAAAACTATTTTCAATACAAATCTCTTTATCGTTTGTAGTTTAAAAGAGCTTAAAAAAAAATGTAATGAAATTAAAGTTGAAAACACTGAAAAACAAATGATGAAAGAATAGATAAAAATAACGAAGAAGAAAAGAGCCAGTCCAAGGAGAAAAAGAAAAAAAAGAGCATAACAGAAAAAGAGATAAAAAAAGAAAAACGGCCATCTATTTTCACGCCCATTATGCACAGTAAACCCCCATGAGAGAACGGCATTTCCATCAATCCTGTCAGGTCTGAACCCAGTTGAATACTCTTTCTTCCCAACTCCCACACCCCTTTCCGCTCACGGTTTGCTCTCATTGCCCTTTCATTTGTGTCCACCAAATCCGTATAAACGCCGCTGCCATCAGCCCAGTTGTCCCTTTCTGCCTTGATACAATTTCCCAAACAGAAACCAAGAACCAATGAAATGGAAAATTCAAAGAGAACAAGGAAAATCGAACAAAGGTGGTGGAATAAAAGAAAAACACAAATGAAAACCAGACAAAGCTCGCCTTAAGACACATCTGTATCAAAAGTATATGGAAGCACAGTGTTCTGTGAACCATGCTGAAAAAGGAAAAAGAAAAAGAAAAAGAAAAAAAGTCTTCCTTTGTCCACAGAAATGTGACAAAGAAAAACAGGTTCTGTATGGCCCCTTTGCCATATCCTCACAGGGCAGCCAAGGGGTATGCGCCTCAATCGCAGACGTCAACGCCATCCAGAGATGATAAGAATAGAACAGGCGTCAGCTAGCTATAGCCGCAAATCGAAATGGAGATGAGATCGTTCGTCGGTCGCTAACATTAGATATTTGCATACGGAGCTGCCGGATATTAAAAAAACGAAAAGAGGAAAAAAAGCTGCTGAATAGCTTCCGAGTCGTCAAAACATTATTTCGTAAGGGAGGTCGCAAACTTCCTCTATCGCCCACTCTCCCTTCTAGGAACCGAGCTCGCGGACAGATAGTGATGGTGTTGTCGGTTGGAGAGGGTATCCGTTGGCCGATGCCTTGGCCATGCTCTCTCTCTCTGCCTTTTCTCGCTCTCGCTGTGCTTTTTCGGATTTTGTGATGCGAGGTTTTCTTGTAGCAGCACCGCCTCGGGAACCTGGGCCGCCACCGCGTCCAGTTGTCGCTCCTCCTCGTGTGGCTCCTCCTCGGCCTCCTCCTCGGCTGCCTCTTCCGCCTCGTCCACGCCTGGGGCGTTCTTCGTGGCTATGGATGTGTGAGTAAACGTAGTCTAAAAGTATTAGAATGAGATTATGAGACACAATACATACCCAGTGGCAGGTTTCTCGACCTCAGGGACCAATGGACCAGAGTAAACAAAGAAGCCATCTCGGCTAGCGGCCGCTTGAGCCTCCCAAAGCAGTTCAGAGTCGTCAACAAAGTCGTCATCCACATCGTACTGGTCTTCCTTGAAATTTCGCTTCTTCTTAGGTTTAGCTTGGGCATCGGCGCCGCTAACTCCGCCATTGTCGGGATTGCTTCCCTCGCCGTCAGATAGGTCGACCGACATTTCGTCACCAGACTCGCGACCAGATTCGACCTTCTCCAAAGAGGCTGCGGCGGCAGCAATGCGAGCTTTGCGGTCTCGATTGGCGGCGAGGCGGGGATGCAGGGCGTCCCAGCCGTATTGGTCCTCAGCCATGCGCATGAAGTTGACATATTTGTTGGTTTCACCCGAGGTCAGGGGAATCGTCAGAACAATGGTGGGCGTGTCTTTTTCCTCGCCCGGGCGGGCTCTGCCGAAATCGAGAATTGACCTCTCGTCCATCTCCATAATGGTTTCGTCCAGCATGTCTGTCTTTGGTGTTGAGACGCCGGTGATGGGTTTTTGTTTTGGTGACACCTTCTTTACAGGCCCGTTGGCGATGGTGGTAAAGTTGGATTGGTCAACAACTGGCCGCGGGGTCGCTGCAGGAGCCGCTGGTGTAAGTGTAGGAGCGTCGCGTTTTATTTCGTGGACGGCAGGTTTCAAGGCAGGGGTTTGGTTGGCGGGGGTGGAAGTCGATGTCTTGGGAACGTAGGACGGAGAAGGTGGTAACGGTGTGGCGTCGGGTGCTTGCAATCGCGGTTGAGACATGGCAGGCGGATAGGCTAGGTGAGATTGGCTGGGCGACGGCTTGGTAGTAGCGGGCTGAGGCTCGATCATGCTGGCAATGGACGGCGAGCGATGCGCTGGCGCGGCCAGGACCGCGCGCGGCGAGCCAGCAGCTGAAGAATAGTGCGAAGTCATGGTCTCTCGGACGGGATCATAATTGCCCCGGATGGGATCGTAGCTCTGACCGCTGGTGCGCACTGGGATGGGACTGGTGATGCTATTTGACGGTGATCGAGTCGCGGGCGGCGGGTCGGCGTTGAGAATGCTCTGCATGGAGCTCGGGTATCCTTCGCGCTTCTGCATCTTGGGCGAGTATCGCCTGTCCGGGAGCTGCTGGAGCTGATGCTGCGGCGTCGAAGTCAGGGAGTCACCCAGCTGAGCGTGCAGCGAGGGGGATGATGACGGCGGTCCCGTGCCTGCAGGGGCCAGCGGCCTGGGACTGGGTGCATCGCTATCGATATCAGATGCCGGCGCCAGCTTTCTCTTGCGCTGAACAGGCAGCGTCGTTGTCGTCTCAGCCTCACGAGATTTTCGTGGCCGGCGCACCTTGGGCTGCTCTGCGTTGTCTGCTGGGGGGGCCTTGGGTTTGACAACGGAACCGGGCTTGCGTCCCGGTTTCTTACGGGGGACGCCGGCGGCCGTTAGCTGCACCCATTCGCCGTCGATGAGTGAGTATCGTTTTGGTGTTTGTGTCCGCGAGCCAGACGTAGGGCCTGGAGAGGTGCCTGGCGGCGGCGGCGGCGCATACTGTTGCGCATACTGCTGCGGGTTCTGGTCGCCGCTGACGACGATTTGGTCCATTTCGGGTCCTGAGCGCTTTGCGGAGGTGTCGGGACGGCGGCCAGCCCCGTGAGAGGGCGACCCGGGTTCTGAGAGGGAGCCTGAAGGGGGAGAAGAGAGTTCGCCGGCGGAGGAATCGAATCGCGTGGATGCGTCTCCAGCAGCAGCCATAGTAGGGCCGACGCGAAGTCGGAAGCGAGAGAGACACAGACGGCCGTCTAGTGTCGTCGAATTCTAACCTGGGGGCGGTACAGCGAAGGATCAACTAAGCATGCAGGTGGCTGGCGAGAAGAGATGCCGGAGATGAACAGTGTACGCGAAAGTTCAGTGGGTTTCCTCTGCGTCGATGGCGAGATATGGCTAGTGGCTTTCGGCGGTATTTTCTTCCTCGGAAAAAAAAAAGCGTAGAATTATGGATTAAAACATGAGATTTTATGAAAGAGCAATAAAGAAAATTAAAACAAGTCAAACGACACAGAAGCGGCCCGTCGGTTTGAACAAAGAGACAAACAAGCAAAAGGATAAGAAGCTTGAATCGCAGCCTTGCAAATGGCGCGTCAACGAGGCTGCGGCCCTTCACAAGCAGGCAGGCGATGGTGTGCAGAAAGTGTGACGTTACGTGAGTGGCCGGAAGCCGGACTGGGGGGAAGCTGGAAACGTGAGGAGTGGAGCCGGGCTGGATTTGCGAATAGCCTCACAATCGGCCACTTGGGCGAGAAGCGCAGGCGACGGGCTGTGGCGGGAGCTGCGCTGCGGCCGGGCAGATGCACTGAGGCTGCGGGGCTGCAGCGGCTGCAACAGCTGGAGGCGGCTGCAACGGATTGATTGCACTGCGTCTGACGATGGCGACGGTGCTGCGACGGTGCGAGATTGATGGCTGAGCAGCTGAGATTTTGCGCTCAAATGCGGTGTTGGGAGAGGAAAATGGGTAGGGAAAAGGGGAGAGTCAGAAGGGGGTTGGAAAAAAGAGGAGGGAGGGGGAAATGATGGGGGATTTTTGGCTCGATTTGGGGATGGCGACAATATAGCAGTTGTGCTTTTCTAACAAAAGACCAGAAAAACGGGGCACGGCCAGCGCGTGGTTTGGGAAAACCTCAGCAGCTCGGTTGACTTCGGTCACTGGCGATTACACGGGATAATGCAAATGCTAATCCCAAGCAGAACGGGATGGGATGGATGGATGGATGGATGCCTTACACGTACAGCTTCTCTAATTCAACGGGCGTGGGGCCTCTGGGGGGTAGCGGTATGAAATCGCATGGAATACTACTACTAATACCTACTGCTCTGCCATTAGTACCAGCAGCAAACCAACTCAAGGTAGCACGACTAATTACTCTCGTTCTTGTTTTTCATGCCGTCCAGCTGGCGCACAGTATGGAGCACGGAGCGTCCAGCACGCGGAATTGATAGACGTGGTACCACGGCACAAGTACCAGGAGCCAGAGCCGGCAATGCTGGGAGAGAGAGATGCGAGCCGAAGTTGGCGCGGGTCTGCAATTAACTCTTATTTGACAGGCTAGGCCAGGGTCTCTAAAAAAAAAGGGAACAAATATGCAGCAGCGCCAGGACCGGGGCTGGGCCGGCCACGGTTTAGCGTCGGATCACGGGACTAAGGCATCTGCACTAGGCTGTAGACAGAAGATGCTGCGTTTGGGACGCCCATCGAGCTTCTATTTCCGACAGTGCCTGCGCGCAGCTGGGTAGCATTCGTGATGAGCGATCGACAATCGCCGGCTGTCTGAGCATGCGGCGCTGCCATCGGCATTTCCAACTCGCATTTTCTGATGCCTCGAAACTCGAAAAGCACCCGCGATCGACCGGTGATACACAATTGACCTGCCGGAGAATTCAGGATGCAAGGTTGAGAAACAGGCACAGTAGCGTGGTCTGATCCATGTACTCGTCGTGCCTTGCGGCACCCCAGAGTCCCCTAACAAAGTAGCTGTGGGGGCGCTATTGAGATGCGCAGCGTAGGGGGGAGGGCCATCGGCCAGCGGGCCAATCAGCGTGCCAATTAGACGCGGCACGCACTTAGCCCAGAGCCTTCTGTCGACCCGAGAAGCGCGCTGCAGCCATTCCAAGCGGGGCGCTGATTGGCTGTTTTCTCCAAAACGGAGCACAAAGAGAGGCCAGATTCCGGAAAAAGGCGCCCCACTCACAAGCTCGCCGCCGGTGTCTTTTTTTAATTTTCATGGCTGGTGGCAGCCAGATAGGCGCGGCCCGCTACGACGGTGGCCATCAGCTGCGCCGTGTCTGATTCGTCGAGACGCCCGTTTGGGTAAGCGGAAGGAAGGCCTGGAGAATGAGGGAAGAAGAGGAAAAAGAAACGAGAATGAGAAAATGAGAGAACACGAGCAGACGGGGCGCCGTTGCGGATAGAAGGGTGAGACATTTTGCTGCACCTCTCGATGCAAGTCTCATAGCTGCCCATCCATTCTTTTTTGTCTCCAACACTTGCCCCTAAATCAGAGACATTCGGTCTCGCTTCGCTAAAGTCGCTGCGACCATCTCCCCTTACCGATCCAGGGAGATGGCACCTAACAACGGGACTTGTGAACGGTGCAGAAGGTTTTCCTTCCTTGATTTTTTCTGAAGAAATGGACAAAAAAAAAGCCATCAGCTCACTTGGTACCTGGCAAATGATATGGTGTCGGGGGCTAATGTCGGCGCTTTTCCCATGCTGCGCTGTTTTCGGCACAGGACGCACACGTCGCTAAGGCGATAACTGCACGGAGTAATAGGTCCTGCGGTACGTCCCCAGGTGGTGTGGCGTACTGCTACTAGTAGTTGTCGCTAGCTATTGCCGATCAGGCGATGCTTGCTGCCCTTTTCCCGTCAAATCTCGCCATGAGGCCGGCCGCCGCAGACAACAATAATGTGCGCGTATAGATACCCAAGGCTGAGTACAAGCAAGTGCCAGTCCACCCAGTACCTATACCAGCAGAGCCGTGGCATTGAGTAATATGTGCTCTCAAGACACGCCCTGCCACGACACTGTCTCAGCTGTCTGCATTTCGGCTCTGTTTCTGGTCACCGTTTTGCCAATTAAGCCCCTGTCATGCGCTGCACCTTGCTGGGAACCCGCGTGGCACTAATGCAGGTGTGGCGGTGCGCCTGGATGGCTGGGCTTCGGAAACTCTAGATTTGATCTAGAAATGCTAACCGGCGGCCAATCGTGGGGGGTCCTTGTTTCGACGGCAGGCTGATGCCGAGTACATATATTTACCAACTGCCCGGCAGCATGCCGTCAGCCTGACAAATTATGAGTCGCTTCAACACATGTCAAAAATTAGGTTAATAACCAGCAAGCATGCAGAGTGGCCGGCAATAAATCACCCCTGGCGGCGCGCTGCAAGACAGATTAATAATTGCTTGGCATCGCTCCGACTTTTTTTTAAACTTTACATGGCCTGAAACAGTCACAGCTTGCGAGTGCAAGGGAGGAATTTCTGGCTCAATCGCAACAGCTCGCCTGTCATTGCCAGTCTTGTGGCGCCCGACGCATGGAGTGACTTGTGGAAAATATCGCGGAAGAAAATCAATCGCATGCAACCGCACGCGGCGCCATGCATTGCTGCCCTGCAGATAAACAAACGAGATGCCACCAATCTTTCTGGGCAGTAGTAAATTACTGCTATCAGTTATGCACTGCTGGGAGCCGCAGCGCCGTGTACTCCGTGCGATAATTGCTTTTCGGACACGGTTCCACAGTGGAGCAATACTTATCGATAGGTGTGGGGCTCTGCCGGCATCCTCCACCCCGCCAACATTTTCTCGACGGCTGCCCATTGCAAGGCATTTCCAATCAATACCGAGCAGTCAAAGACAGCTATATCCAACAGCACTATGGATCCCACGCTTCTGATCGGCGACATCGTCGAGCGAGACCAAAAGGTGGCCAAGCCTGTCGAGTTTCCTTCGGGCCCCATCTCCTCGACTGGATTCCCTCAGCATAAGAGGCGATGGAAGCCTTCGGCGTTTAAGCAGCAGCGAAATGGCGGTGCATCAGGCGAGCAATCGACGTCACAGCTGAAGCAATCACAGCGGCAAGATCAGTCGCTAGGCTTTGACGAAGTTGAGAGAAGGCGCATAGATAAAGAGAACCAGCAAAAGATTAATGACATGACACCTCAAGAGATTTCACAGGCGCAAGAGGATATCATGAAGGGTCTGAATCCGGCGCTTATACAACGTCTGCTCCAGAGAGCTACCATTGACGAGCCCGACCCAAACTCGCCATTTAACATACCAGAGCCCCAGGAACCACAGGCAACCTCATCGCCTTCGCCTCCTGAAATCCGTGTCGATGATATGCCAAAAGCTGTCACTATTGAAGACGATACTCCAGAAACCATCGAGCCAGAATCAGAACCCAAACCAATCCCTGCTCCTGCGGCTGCCACTCAGGCGAAGTCAACCAAGAAAATTGCTGATAACTACGATGAAGACCGTGCACCATCTCAAATCCCGCCTGACCTCTTCCCAATCACTGATCTCCCAAAAACGACACATTTTCCCGTACCGCCGAGCCTCCCGGACCTAGACCCTTCCGACCCCAATTTCCTTGCCACCCTTCACGAGAAATACTTTCCCAATCTCGCCGCCGACCCCAGCAAGCTGGCTTGGATGGCACCAGTTCCTACCGAAGATAGCCCTGCCGACAAGGACTCATCGTATTATCCCCATCCCGAAATCAGCGTCTCGGCTCTGCGATTCGACTTCCGTGGACGCTTCCTCTCGCCGCGAGTTAGCCGGTCGATTCCTTCGTCTATCGGACTGCATCATCACGGAGAAGCCCCCGAGGCCGCCGGCTACACCATTGCGGAACTCGCTAGACTGGCGAGAAGTGCCGTACCGGCGCAGCGCTGCATAGCGTTCCAAACTCTAGGCCGAATCCTGTATCGGCTGGGACGCGGCGAATGGGGAACCACCCTGAATCACCCCATTGCCATGGGGATTTGGACCGCCGTAAAGGAGGGGCGGGTGCTGGAGAGTCTAGCTGAGGCGAGCATGGGTGAGGGCGGCCACAGGGGCAGCCGGGCGTATGCCGTGGAAGCGCTCTGGCTTTTCGAAAAGGGCGGATGGCGGGAGAAGCTGCAGGTGAGGTAGTGCAGGAGAAGAAAATGAGGCGCCCCCAATGATACCACTGTGTGCTGTTTTCTGCCAACACGCGAAGTTTATTATCATAGCATTTACTAGTTGAATATCTTTCTATGAATTAGCGCCTAATTAAATGTTTAGAGATACCTACCTACCTAGCTATCACGCGCGCATGACGGCTACACGTGATGGGAGATGAACTCGTACTGCTAAAATTAGCCAAAGGTGTGACTATTCTCCGTAAGCTACCAAGGTCCCTCAAGTGTCTACCTAACCGATGCACGTGTTAGAACGAGCACGGAGGATTTACAAAGCCTCTCTTGTACTGGAGTTGACGTGTATGGTTTTCAAATGCAGCTACTCAAAAGGCCCCTATGACGTGTACAAATAATTTAATCTATTCCATGTCTCTAGCCCACGCGACTAAGTGGGATGTAAGTGAGTTGTCCGCAACCACCAGGTTTTTGGCCTAGGGATTTTGAACGCCCTTGTTCCCGTATGCGGCAACCTAGCCGCTGGGATGCTACCTGGAGAAAAAATTCGATACTAAAATGCCCGCTCAATTTGCAATTTGCGTGTTTTCGTTTGTTCAACTGCATGGGGCTTATGCGTGTCATGGGTGTCCAATTAGAATTTTGTGTGACGTGAAATGCCAGCGAACGCGTGCTGCATGGCCATCACTGCAGCTGGTGCCTTATCTGGGTGAGATGCAGGCCCGATCAAGGAGATGAAGATGAAGAAACGTGTTAGGTACATGTCAATCTTGTCAAAAGTTTTATAGAAAATTTCCATACCATTCATGCACTTATGCTTCTTAGTCTCTATAACCATGTATTTATTTGCCTATCAGATATACAGTATTTGTTATCTTGACGTATTCTCTGGACACCAGCATTCATTCGTGACTGGCTGCTCACAGTGCCAATAGCAGTTGATAAAAGCCTTCAAACCGTCCCCGCTGATTGGCTGGGCAAGCCCGGGCACCAATGAGCCATTCCGTCCCAAACCCAGGGATTTGCCAGGCTTTAGCGTGGCGCTGGGGACTTGGCTTTTTTTTTTCTCTTTGTCCCCCTAAAGCCTTGAACCTTGCGGCGGCAGCGGTGGGGTCTGACAGAAAAAAAAAAAAACATCGCCCACACTTTTGCCGCCACAGGCCTTTCTTCTTACCTCCCTCCAGCCCACAAGCAACACGGCACCGCCGTCGCCAGCCAATTTGTCTCCCCTCGCCTTGGGTGCTTGCAATCTTCTCTTCTCTCTTCTCGCTCCATCTTGTGCTTTTGGACTCTGTCGTTTTTCTGTCAGCGCGTCGTCGACTTCGTTTTCCTGCCTCCCTGGTTTGAACAATCTGACGCCGCTGTTCCGTTCGTGCCCGTGCTCGCCGAAACGCCTTCGATCGACAAGGCAGTGACGCTTCTCCCACCACATCACGACAAAACGACCGCAAGAGACAAAGCCCCGGTCCTCGCCGACATCGAAAAAAAGAAGTCAGCATCTGGCATCTTGTTTTTCTAACCTGCAAAGACTCGGCAACGATAATTGTTATTGTTGCTGACGGCCGGAAGCGATATCTATCCACTTCCACTGAATTTTCCCCTTTGACGCCCGCTGTCCGTACAGCCTGTCAGGATCTTCTGCAGTGCGGAGAGTTCCCATCATCTCATCAAAACAACCCCCCTTTTTTGGCTCGCCTGCGCAATCACCCGCAGATAGCGAAGAAAAGACACCGCGGTTCAATTGATAGATACCGACAAGAAGCCAAGACAAGAACCGTGATTTTTGCAACGACCGGCGACCACCCAGACCAACTGCAACCCCCATCTTGTTTTACTTACGGAGATTTCTGTGACTTTGACTAGCCATGGCACCTCCTTTGCAGTTCGCCTACCGAACCCAGAAGACCATTGGCGTCTTTGACGCCGCTCCGGTCTACGAGCCCCTTTCTGGGTTCACCAAGCCCGAGGGAAACCTGCGGTGCTGTGCCTACTCGCCTTGTGGCCGCTACTTTGGCTGGGCTACGCCCGAGGGCGTCAGCGTGGTTGACACCGCCAGCGGCCAGCAGGCCCTGAACCTGCCCATCGCCAACGTCTACGAGCTCGGCTTCTCGCCTCTCGGCACCTTTCTCATCACCTGGGAGCGCCCGGCCAAGGATGAGGCTGGTGATGCCACAAAGAACCTCAAGGTCTGGCGCACCGTGGAGGAGGGCATTGATGCCTCCGCCAAGCTGCCTGTAGGTCAATTCGTCCAGAAGCAGCAGGGCAACTGGAACCTGCAGTACACTGCCGACGAAGCCTACTGTGCCCGTCTCGTCACCAATGAAGTGCAATTTTTCCAGAACCACGACCTCATCACAGTTTGGAACAAGCTGCGTGTCGAGGGAGTCACCAATTTCGCCCTGGCCCCGGGCACTCAGCATGCCGTGGCCGTCTTTGTCCCCGAGCGCAAGGTAAGCCTTTACCGATACATATTTGATTACCCCAATGCTTCTGCTGTGCAATGTCACCATTCTAACATTTGACTTTTTTTTCTTAGGGAGCACCCGCCGCCGTCAAGGTCTTCAATGTACCCGCATTCCAGAACCCTATTTCTCAAAAGACCTTTTTCAAGGGAGACAAAGTGCAGCTGAAGTGGAACAATCGGGGATCTAGCCTTTTGGTCTTGGCCCAGACTGACGTGGACCGATCTGGCAAGAGCTACTACGGAGAGACGACCCTGTATCTGCTGAGCACCAACGGCTCTTTGGATGCTCGCGTGACTCTGGATAAGGAGGGTCCCATCCACGACGTCTCGTGGTCGCCTTCGTCTCGACAGTTTGGCGTGGTATATGGTTACATGCCTGCCAAGACGACCATTTTCAACGATCGCGGCGTTGCGGTGCACTCGTTCCCCCTTGGACCTCGCAACACCATCACCTTTTCGCCTACCGGCCGATTCGTCCTCGTTGCTGGTTTTGGCAATCTTGCTGGTCAGATTGACGTGTATGATCTGGAAAAGGACAACCGAAAGATCTGCACCATCGAGAGTGGTAACCCCAGTGTGTGCGAATGGAGCCCTGACAGCCGCTACATCATGACGGCTACGACCTCCCCTCGTCTGCGTGTTGACAACGGTGTCAAGCTGTGGCACGTCACCGGTGGACTCATGTACAACGAAGATATGGTCGAGCTGTACAGCGTTCTGTGGCGACCTGCTACCGGAGAGAACATTGAGGGTGGCGATCCGCTCTCCCATGTTCCTGTTGCGCACGCGTCGGCGGCGACGTTCCTTAGCAACGTCAAGGCTCCGAGCAAGCCTGCCGGAGCCTACCGACCTCCCGGCGCTCGCGGATTGGCCACGCCTCTCCACTTCAAGCGCGAAGATGAGGGTGGCGCTGCTCACTTCGTTAGCAATGGAACCCAAAATGTGAACCAGAACGGCTTTGGAAGAGCCAGACGTGCCGTCCCTGGTGCTGAGCTGGCTGACACCCCAGCCGTCAGGACTGTGCCTGGAGCGGAGCCTGCCGAGGATGGCGCTGCCAAGAAGAACAAGAAGAAGCGCAGCAAGAAGAACAACCAAGGCGATGGTAAGCTAGAGCCCGAACCTAACGGAGGAGCCAGCCTTGCCCCGCCGCCTCAGGACCATGAGGGCCGCAGCCCGGATAGGCGTGGAGCGGCCGGCGGTAACCCCAACGGCCGCGGATTCAGGAGCCGCTCTCGCAACAACACTGGACCTCGTAGCCGAAGCAACACCCACCAGGGTCCCCGAGGACAGAATGGAAACCAAAACGGCCAGAATGGACACCAGCACCACCATTCTGGACCTCCTCCCAATGCCCCCACCGAACCTGCGGGATCGCAGAATCCCAACGCCAAGAAGATCCGCAGTCTTCAAAAGAAGGTTAGGGCCATTGAGGACTTAGAGATGCGCCTTGCTGGTGGTGAGAAGCTTGAGGATACTCAGCTTAAGAAGATCCACACCAAGGCGTCCGTTCTTAAGGAGTTGGACTCCCTAGGTGGCGAGTCTTAAATGCATTGGAATGATTGGATGGGCGTGGAGGGGATATATCGGAGACATGGGGTTAAGATCAGAAGCAAGAAATGGAATTTTTTTTTTATCATTGTTTTGTGGAATTGGGCGTCCCATAGGCCGGCATTCTCCGGCGGTGGCTTTTCATGGTATGCAACACTTCGGTTAAGGGCTATTACTGAGCGGCCAGGTTAAGAGAAAAAACACAAGGATAGTGGCTGGGGGGACCTTGGGAATTTGGGGTTTTTTGTACACCGTTGCAACGCGAATCATTTCTTGGACAAGAAAGAAAAAGGAAAAAGGGATAATAATGCTTGCATCAAAGGACTCTCTCGGGCCACTGTTGCCGAGGCAAGAAAAGGTTTTTTTTTATTGTCGGTAAATAGTTATGGAAAATAGGGAGAACTATATATACATGCCTGGTAAGGGAGGCGGTATTTTACTTCTCTGAGGGATTGCTGCCCTGGAATATTTAGATCCGTGGGGTTACGTCGACAAAGGAAAGGAGCCTGCTGAAAGGACGCAGGTGGTTGTTGGCAAACTGTCATGATGCATAATACAAAACGTTCATGTTGAACCCGAGATTTTACTTGTATGTGGTGATTCTTGGCATAGGCAGAGATGTGTGAAGGGTTTATCTGCCTGTTGTAGCGATGGAGTGTCTTGATAAACAATTTTGAATACGTACATGTTCTATTACAATGGTAATACCTACTAGTTAGTATTGTTTGTTATCATGGTATGGAAGATGAGTCTTGTCTCTTTTCCTCCACCCTTGAATCCCCTGAGTTGGTCGCCTTTGGCGCTATCTTTGCAAGTGATGATCTCTCTCCCAGCCGCTCCCCGTATATCGCGCCACTAGCATTATAATATGAATGACCTTCCTCCGCACTAGCTATTCCAGTAAGTTCATGACTATTAGGTGTCCCATCATCACGATCCCTTTTGCTGTTCCTATTAGATAGAGCTCTGCTCTTCCTCAAGTCTTTCTCAAAGAAGAAGAACTCGAGGCCCTTATCAAAGAGTTCCCTCCCTGCTACGGCCAACAGCATCACAGCGGTAGTCTGACCGAAATCCCACCCGTTTTCATATCCGTCGCCTTCCAACTTGCCCTGATTAGCGGATCGTAAGGCCAGCGCCATGTATAGATGGACAGGGAACTGCAAAAAGGCAAGGATGAGAATAGTATGCCGCCAGCGAGCTCCGGACAAGGCAGCGGCCAACATGACGAGAATCATCCATGAGGCAGTGAATCCGACGTAGACTTTGTCGCTGAGCGGATGGTTGGCGTTGGAGGCGGTGACGAGATGAGAGAAGTAGCAGCGGCCTGGTGGTTGGTCTAGGGCCCAGTTGTCGAGCGCGACGCAGAGCAGGATGGTGAGGACGAGGTATAAGGCGGCGAAGAGGTACGTTGCGCGATGGCGAGGCGTGAAGTGAGAGGAGCGGAAACAGGCGAAGTGGCGAGTGAAGAAATGAGAGGCCCAGTCGTGTTCGTAGGCTGAGCGATGGAGTCTTAGGTCGCAGTATGTCCAGCAGACGAGGGCTGCGGCGCTTGAGACTCTGTAATTATGAATGAGTTGGTTATAACGAGGGGGAGAAAGGGGGGTTAAGGGGGCTTACCCAACGAAGCTGACAATGTCAAATACCAGATGAAAATGATACGTGTCAATTCTGTCCCCGTTGGAAAAGGTTGAAACCATGTACGAAGTGCCAATGACCAGCTGGATGTCGTTGCCTACCATGAGGATGTCGGACACGCACTCGAGGCGCTTCTGCTCAATGGCATACTCGATGCTTTCTGGCGCGTGGCCTCCGTCGAAGGAGTCGCTTTTGGAGAAGAAGAAGGCCCAGCCAGCGAGACAGAGTGATATAACCGCTTGACCGGCGAAACTGATGATGATCTGTGGTTGACTATTTAGTATACAGCGAGGTGTTGCGGTTAAGTTTACCAGAAGAGAGCAGGGGGTGGTGAGTGGGACTTACACCGATGCCGGCAATGTCTGATCTGGTTTCGCCAACGAGAATGCATTCTGGGGATGGGGCTCTTTCTTGGTGAGAAATCATGACGCTTATTTTTTGTGATTTTGAATTCAAATGCTGTGGTAATGACGACGCATTTAGATAGAGTGGCGGTCCTCTTGCTTGAAATATCTTGAACGACACCTGAGCTTCAGAATTAGCATTGAAATGAACCCATAACCACCGCTCATCTCTACACCAATATTGAGTGAGGAGTTGTTTTCGCATAATGAGGAAATCGATGATGAAAAAGATCTACGCTGCCATTGTTCTATGGTATGCTCGCTTGCTCTGAAATTGAGGCTTGTCCGTCTGGGCTTTCATTGGGCACTAGCTCACTTAGAGGCGCGAGGGAGGCTCAAATGGAAACTCAAATTTGACTTGATGTCATATCTGTTTAGTGGCTTTTGTGTGTCAATTTTATTTTTATACATTCTACAGATTCTAAATGCTAGTAATGAGAGAGTGAGAGGTTGAAATTTGTAAGTGGAAGCAAGCAGTGGCCTGGGGTGAGGTTTTTCATGTGAGACAGTTGAGTGAGGTATCTTTGTGATTGCGTAAGAAACAGGAATTAGTATATTGAGATTTAAAGCTATACTTGAGAGAGACTTTTTGAGTTTAAAGTTGCGACATGGTTGAATCGTTGTGTAGAACAATATCAGAGGATTGGACGATATATGAGCATTGAAGATTCTGAAGATGGTGAGGGTAATTGCACTGCACAAGCTGAAGCCAACTCACAGAAGGGCATAAGTGAAAAGATGTGCCATGCGTTTAATAACACACTGTTACTTCCAGATCTCTGTATTCAAGCAGTATCAAGTCAAATTGAGAGCATAGCACTCAGGCGAGTGCCCATTTAATTTTACCTTATTACCTTATGATAGTACTCATAGTGGTACTCATAATAGGTAGGTCATATTACAGTCTGATATTTGTGAAGCTGCACGTGGCCTGCATCTCCCGATCAATAGTCCATCGACTGTCCAAATGGCCCAATCTCGCAATCCGTAAATATCCGCTGCATTAATGGGCATTCCGAGCTGGGTGAACCGCAGCTCGACAAACCCTACATTTCCGTACACTTGAAACGTAGCCATCTGGTCTGTTTCTTTATTGGCAATTCGGCAATATGCCTATATACGCCAAATGACAGTGATACATTCTGATAGTGAGGCTGCGTTTACATTGTTCCTTATAGAATGAAGTAGCTTACCAGACTATCATGGACGACTACAGATTAACACTCTGTGCAGCAAACCGTTTATCCAGGACAACTCACTCTTGCTGCTAGCGAAAGGCTGCATGGAGACCTGCTTGGCGAAGAGCAGATGATCAAAGATGGATTTAAAGATGTTATTTCTTGGGTTCAATCCATTCTTATCCCGTCTATCACCGGGAAGCTTGCTTCTCACATTCTCCCTGCTATCCTCCTCTCGCGCAAAACCGCTATTATGCAAGCTGCAGAAAGTACACGGCAGTCTCAAAATTGACTTGATGAGTTCCAACATGAAGCTATCGAGAGGCTTGATTCCAATAGAAGCAGTATACTGGAAGCCACCATCAGGTTTCAATCCCCTTTTGCGCATGGAGAGTTGCCATCAAATGGGCTTGTACATGAACTCTCCCAGCAGCTCAGGCGAACTATCAGTGAAATGGAGAGGCGATATCGCACAATTTTTGAAGAATTAAGGAGGCTAAGAAGGGTTGAAGATGGCCGAAGAGAGGCGCGAGGTATGGACAATCAGCAACTCTTGGAGATGGTCGGTAGGTATGTACAAGAGGAGCGAGATAGATTTGAGGCAAGACAGGAAGCTGCGCCGAGTGAAGACGCCTGGTGCCCCTCCTGTATTATACCCTGATACTCTGATAGAGATGTTATAGCGTTGAGAAATCGGTCAGCTTGCTTATACCAAGATGATGCTTTAATTACACGTAATCAGAACGTAGTGGAATTTCCCTATCGTTTGTGTTTTAGCGATTTCCCATTAACAACATATATCACCTTTTACACCCAAATTAGGAACGTCGAGATATCTAAAACCCCGCCAGTTCCCTGATTTTTCATGGCAAGGTTATAAAGTCTATATGTACAATGTTTTACTCTTGTCTACTCTGTTTCATGGTGTTGTATGTAAAACATCGCAACACAACCGTCTAGTTTAGAATAGAAACAATATTACTCGCAAAATGCACAGAAGAATAACACCTTGTCGCTATTGTAATCAAATCTATCAGTCACTCTAACGAAAGCAGCGAAATAAATACATGTGTCTTTTTTTCTTCTTCTTCAGTCTCTCGATTGCATTGACTCGAAGCTTCCATGAGAACCCAGCAGCTAGGCGGTAAATGTGAATCCACGGTAGTTTGCGTCAACCGCCTCCTGGCAAGCGTTGACATACGTGTGGAAACCCCCAAGACCCCAAAGCACATGTCTTCTGCCATCCTTGGGCGCTCTGGTGGTATTGTGGTCGCTGAAAAAGTACGAGTTTCCCTTGAAAAACACGGTTGCTTCTGCAATTGCGTTGCACTGCTTCACCCACTCGTCTTCGTTTTGTTGAATGGTATCGACAACAACTGGCTTGCCGGTCTCTTTCTTCGCCTTCTCGGCTTTTGAGATTAGCTGCGTGAGGAACTCGCCTTGGAATACGGCAATCGACGGGATATTGGCGAGTGGTGTCTGGGGTCCAATCATGAAGAAGAGGTTGGGGAATCCCGCCTTGGAGACTCCGAGGTAGGCAGTTGATCCTTCTGCATACTTCTCAGACAACTTGCCGTTTGGTCCCGTGATGTCGATTTCAGCCCAGCTGCCATCCTGTTCGTAGCCCGTCGCATAGACAATAACGTCCAACTCGTATTCCTTCTCTGAAGTCCGGATGCCCTTCTCAGTGACTTCGATTAAAGGAGTCTTCTTAAAGTTGACAACATCCACATTCTCCTTATTGAAGGCTTCATAGTAGCCAGCACAGCAGACAGGTCGCTTGTCCCATAGTGCATCCGCCGGCGGAGTAAGCGTCTCACGCTTCTTTGGGTCTTTTACAATCGAGTCTATCTTCTTTTGAATAAAGCGGCATACTTCTCTGTTTGCTGCTTCGTCTGTCACAACATCCGCGAATGTGTCGAAAGTCATGGAGAAGCCCCATACAGAGTTCCAAGCTGCCTCAAAGACCTTCTCTCTCTCCTCTGCGCTGACATCAAAAGTTTTCGTAGTCTTCACATCGTAGCCCCATCCAAGTGGGCACTTTCGAACTTTGGTCCAGATGTCGTCGTAAGTCTTGTTCACTCTGTCTCTGTATTCAGCTGGGACGGGGCTCTTGCTATTAGGAACCACGTATTGCGCTGAGCGTTGAAACGACACTACCTGCTTTGCCTCATCTGCAAGGCCGACGAGAATTTGAGCGCCTGAAGAGCCGGTGCCGACAATTCCGACTCGTTTGCCTCGCATATCACGATGCTCAGGCCATAGTCTGAGACATTAGCAGTGGTTCTTATCTCCTTGGCAAGCGCGCTTCAAGTAGCATTTGCTTCGAGTAGTAATAAAACTCACCCTGTATGATATTGTTCACCTTTGAACTTGTCCTGTCCAGGAAATTTTGGCCAAACGGTTTTATTGAATGTTCCCACAGCAAGAATTAAGTACGTTGCCTTGAAGCTTTCACCAGTAGAAAACTTAACCGTCCATGCACCTTCATTGAAAGATGCAGACTTGAGCTCAGTGGAAAAGTGCATATGCTGCCTTAAGTCATAGTGGTCCACAATATGCTTTAAATAGCCTTGAATTTCTTGTTGAGGGAGAACATGAGTTGGCCATGGATAAGTCTGCAAGTTGTCTTTATCCCAGCTAAATCTGTAGAGCTCACTAGGAGTATCGCTAGCTGCATTCTGGTATTTGTTCCAATACCAGACACCGCCAACTTCAGGGGCCTTTTCAAATAATTTCGCTGATAATCCCTGTTGTCGAAGTTGGTACAGAGCGCTGATTCCTGAGAACCCGGCTCCAACTACAATAGCATCAAACGACTGCATCTTGCAAAGCAAACAATGATTTGAGTAAGCCGGTATGGGTTGTTTGACACGGAAAGTACCTACTGATAGTACTCCTTAAGCCAGGAGACTTGAAAGAGCAGGTACTGGTATATATATACTTATAAGTAGGACAAAGAGAGTGGGCGATTTTGCCTCGATTAAGTAATAAGCATGATCCCAAAGGACTATATGCCATCATAAACTGACTGTAGCTTATTTTCTACAGCATGTACTTACCCGGGCTGGGCAATGGCATGATGTCTTCAAGGACTATCTGCCTTGGTAAAACTAACAGTGGGTCTTGTGTTTATAAATTTGAGAATGATAATACGACCCAAAAACTATTAAACCCTTGTAAAGCCTGACTGCGGGTCGCTATTCTTTTATAAATATATAGCGGAATTACAGATAATATACTGATAGTATATTTCCTTCATTTACTTAAACACTTTATAAGTTAATACCAGAACTAATTATCATGATTCATGTTTAGTATTTAATATTATAGCATATATACATATAAAAG
Source organism: Trichoderma hamatum GD12 (assembly GCA_000331835.2). NCBI lineage: Eukaryota > Fungi > Ascomycota > Sordariomycetes > Hypocreales > Hypocreaceae > Trichoderma > Trichoderma hamatum. Next base: position 15 of record KQ479192.1, on the reverse strand, counting down.
TAGTAAACATGAATC
>ANCB02000367.1:0-45383 GCA_000331835.2 Trichoderma hamatum GD12 | reverse complement strand
ACAACATACTTTTTTTTTTTTTTTTTTTTTTCATATAAAACGTCTTTTGTTTTTCTTGATTCTCATTCTTTGTTGTAGGCATGGCAAACCTGCAGTTCACAAGGAAAACGCCGTCTCATCCATCGACTACCAAAGGGACCTCGACGCCGGCGTCAAGCCAGCCAAGCTCTCATCCTCAGACGTGCGCTACTGGTCCGACTTCTCGCGGGTGTACTACCACCCCAAGTCGCTAGTACAGCTCTACGACTTTGAGCTGCACTCCAGCATCATGCCGTTTGAGCGGTTTTCCATGGGCACCGAGCTGTTTGAGTCGCTGGAGAAGGAAGATGAGATTGTCGACAGGGACTGGAGGCCGTTTGTGGAGGAGTGTGATCATATGCAGGGCATCCAGGTGTATACCACGCTGGATGATGCTTGGGGAGGGTTTGCCAGCTCGTATCTTGAGGCGCTGAGGGATGAGCATCCCAAGACTTGTATTTGGGTCTGGGGGCTACAGAGCCCTGTGTCGACGATTGCGAGAGAAAAGCGGCGACTGAGGCTGGCTAACACGGCGTTGAGCCTCAACGAAGCTTGTGCCCAGGCGTCCATGGTGGTGCCGCTTGCTATCCCTGAAGGCCGCCTCCCGAATGGCGTTGGTTTAGATACCAGCTCAGTTTGGAATGTCTCCGCCTTACTCTCCACAGCTGCGGAAAGTGCTTCATTGCCGTCCCGTCGAAAACTCGATGGAAAGACTCTGCCCGTTAGTATGGCTGACATGGCGGAGTGCCTGAATGTGTCTGGCCGGCAGACCCTCGCCAATATGCGCATGTCCGTTGGACCCTCAGCTTTGGATACGGAGTCGCTCCCGGATATGGACATGTCACAGATTGGAAGTCTGAAGGATGGCGTCAAGATGGGGAGCAGCAGCAAGCGAGCCTTTGGAAGACTGTCGGGTATGCGGAGACCTGATGGTTCTGGTGGCGAGGCTGCGGCAAACGAGCGTCCCATCATTGGAAACACCGTCGTTCGAAAGTAAGTCGTGCAGCACTACATCATGATGTCCTTTCAAAAAAGCTAATCGAGACTACAGCTACGAAACCTCTCTCCTTTACCCTATTCTCGACAGCTTTCCCTCAATATACAACTACGATGTTGAAGATGGAAACAACATTGCCGTTCACACATCTCTTGCCTCTGATGGCTCGATTGTGTACAAGATGAAGGACCTGCGATCACGAGTAGCCTTGAGCATCCCGCTAGAGGACAGGGAGAACTTGGCGAATGGCTTGGCCGAACTTGGAGCTGCGTATGAGGACGACTGGTCTAGTGGCAGCGATTTGGATGATGACGATCTATGATGATGACAAGACTGGCTTGCAATGTCGTAGTATTTGGCATCGCATTTTGAGGGAGAGGGACTGGATACTCAAAAAAAGTTCGACAAGGGCGCAATATATAACCAAAAAAGCTATATATGACAAAACTATAAACAAGTAGGTCGATAAGGGCAGTCACTCGTCTGACCTATACTCCCTTGGTGACTACAAAATACGCCTAGTAGGATTTATTGTCTCACATAATTCACGGATTCATAGACCAGTCTCAAATGTCTTGAAATGTAATTGCATTCGTGGCAACCAAATCTACCTATCTAAATTTAATCCCCTGCTACGGGTTTAAATGCAAATCTGAACAAAAAAAAAAAAAAAAGGGAAAAGGGGTAGTTTATCTCAGAGGACCTTTGCGTCTGTGTAAATACGACCGAAGGTTATTTGCTACGGAATCGTAGAATATGCGGTATAAGGTGGTGATACCGCAGCTGCCCGCTATCATCGCCCTGCTAATATCAGATTAGGCGCCGTTTTATAATGTACTTCGTATGCCCGCCTCAAAGCTGGAGGAGTACGAAACAATACAAAGACAATGCAAAAAAAGAAAGAAAAAAGGGTAAAAAAGGGGTAAAACAATGGGGGTTGGAAAACTATTAGGCCGGTCGTGTACGCTGAGTTTCCAGATGATACTGGCCGGGATTACGACGGAGAGAGAGAAAAAAAAAAGAATCATCCACTTCCTTAACGTCAGCTTGAATTTCAGGAAAATATTTGTCCAAACGGATATGAAGGTTTGAACCGCGGCACTGTATGTGTGTCTCGTTAACCAGCAGCTACAACTGAAGCTTGCTGTCTCTTTGCTGGTGGAGTGTTGTCCTGTCAACCAGTTAGTATGCTCACTCCCTCCCTAGGAGGCTGAACTGAAGGTATCGCATCCCACAGCGCGGGGGGGATAGTCGATGCGATCGTATTACCTCTGTCGGGCCTCGCTTCTTGTTTGCCAGGCCTTTAGCGCTCTTCTTTTGAGGCTTGATTTCTCCGGCTTCAAAAACGTCGTCTGGGAGATTGAAACTTTGCCAACTATCAACCAATATTCTTGGACTAAAAAAAAGGTGGTGGCAATATAGCTTACTTTCGAACGTGCTGTACACCCAGAGATACTGATGACTGCAGTTCTTCTTGATACTTCTTCCAACTGGTACATAGGACCTTGAACTCATCGACTTGATATGATAAATCCAGAGATTTGGCGCCTGTAAAATCAGCATCGCAAGACATGGAATCTCCAAAAATGAAAAAGAAAACCAAATTGTGGAGGTATGGGGGATAAAAGGGTCATACCCTCTTCTAGCTCAAGACCAATGTAATGAGTGGTGGTGAAAACCTCGACTGGAGAGGTAGACTCTGAGGAACCTTCTTTCTCCTCGGGCTTGGGGGCCTTTTCTTCGCTGGGTTGATTTTTGACCTCATCTTTGATGATGAATTCGAGACTGCCTTCCTGTACTTGCTCGATCTCGTGATCGTTCTTACAAAGATGGCGTCGATCGTATCCCTTATTGAACGCATGTGCAAGCGCAATAGATGAATGTTGCTCCAGCTTTTGCACAAGCATTCGGACTTTGGACTCTACGTAGCCCGACCAGACCTTGTGCGCCTCTTTATCCTTGCTCGCAGAGACGACTGAGATGTAATATCTGTACCCTTGGGTGAAAAACGTATGCTTCACAAACAAGTCGCTCCACGGTCTCTTGCCAACCATAATTTGCTCAGAGATTTCTAATCCGCGTCGCAGCTCGCGCTGAATGATGGTCATCGAGGATCGGGTAATGTTGAATGTCGCACACATGGAGGGATACGCTGGGGTAATGACGGGCATAAGATGGAATGAATCGCCTTTGTAAACCTAGCAGCCAATCGCGTTAGCATGTCTATGAACGGGTTGAGAGCAGCTTCTCCGACGCATACCTTGGGATTCCAGACGCGGACCGGGAGAGGGCCGCTACCTATGGGCTTCAGCAATACAGGCTGCGGCCAGCGCCATTGACCAATCACCAGGAAGAACTTGTTGACGATGACAGATGTCGCAGCCTTGGGGTATAGCTGGCAAACACGGGCTACCAACATGGCCCATGCGACACCGCCCGGAAAACCCATAATGTTCGCGTAGACGGCCCGACGCTGCGCCCATAGCTTGATGGCTCGCAAGGCAAGCTTGAATGTACTCTCTTCAGGAACAAGAGCAAGAATCTCATCCGTCACTCTTGTGCCGTTGAGGGATCGCAGCTCAGCCTCGTCCAAGCCACGCAATAAGCTGGAATCCTTCAGATTATCAAAATCGGGGGCGATTTGCTTCTGGATGATTCTAGAAAAGATTAAATCAATGCTGATATCGGAGTACTCAAATTTAATGATGGGCACAAAAGCATCTGTGACAACAGTCAAGTCTGTGATGGCGCCTGGGGGCGCCATTGAGACCAACAGGTCAGGAAAGTGCTTGAAATAGTCTTCGCGAGTAACATATTTGGGCGCGACGATGAGCGTGTCGATATCCGAGCCAGGTCCGAAGACTCCCAGGCGAAAACTGCCGTACGTGAACACTTTGCCCCTGGCGTTTTTGATGAGGATTTCGTTCTTGGGCTCCTTCTCTGTCGCTACTTTTCTGACGAATTCGTTGCAAATCTCTTGAAGCGAATCAAGGACCTTGTGTCTGGATGGCGCAACCAGTCAGCCAAAGGGGGGGGAATGACAAGCCGAGCTGCTGCAACTATCCATGCTTGAACATGCCTTTTATCCGTCTCTAACGGGCTCTCGAATGTCTTTTGGCGTCGAAGCTCTTCGATGAGGGCATCGCTTGCGCGCTTTTCCGCCTCGGTCGGAAGGTTCGTAGAAATTGGCGGCGTGACGCCGTAGACCTGCTCGCTAGCCATGGTGTGTCGCGGTTGAGGCTGAGCAGCCCTATAGCATCATCGAGAGTCGGAATGTCGAATCCAATAAGCGGCGACTCCTGCGAAGTCTTGTCGAGGGCTAGAAGCAAATGTTTCAGGCGCCTTCCGAAGCGAATTTGTATGCAGATTGCAGCAGATGAACAAACTGCCGACGCCGCCCGTTTGAAAACACGCCCAAAATTTAAAGAATGACTTAGCTTACTCCGTAGCAGACGACAAATCGATGCTAGCCAGCCCGTTTAACCAGGGTTTGGCAGCAATCATGGGCGCTGGGCCGCAAATACTATTTTCCGGGCCTCCAGAGGCCTGTTCGGCGCTAGAGCAGCAAGGATGATATGCATGTAAGGACTTTGCACATGTTGGAGGGTGCTAAGCAGCTAAGGCAAGGTCATGGTCTCACCAACCTGGTCAGTGCCCGGGCATGTGCGCCTTTGCCATGCGCTTCTGTTTCGTCAACGGGACGAGGCATTAGCATTAGGTAGGGTTGATTCCTGCTGCTAGCTGCGCGAATCTTCACGGAACACGCCAGTGGCAAGAAAAAGCACTTTTTACGCAGCTTTGCAGGTGTTTTGGAGGTACCCAGTATCACTTATACGGAGTGCCTAGCAGTAGCAGTAGCACAGTAGCAGTAGTGACACCATACAAGTTACACGCAGCGTGCCCCTCCATCAAAGCCCTGCCCGCCCTTGTTGTGGCCGGCAATGCTACAAGTAGGTAGGTATATTGCTTCAAGGGATACCAAGCCTGGAAGGGATGGAGGGCCAAAGGGTTAAAGACAGATCGATCTCAGGGCTTCTCGCGCGGCTATTGCTGTATCCATAGCGGGGGCGGCCTCGATGAATTCAAGACTTTCTGCCATTATCAAATTCCAGCCTGACCTGGCTTGTTGCTCTCCGCGGTTCCGCATGGGGGACTGACGCACTGCAGCTGGTAGCTGGGCGACCAGAGAGACTTTTGGCGTAACGTCCTCCCAAGTACCTTCGATAGCGCTGGTGCGGGTCTCGTGCCCTGTTCTGCCCTGTTCGGCCCTGTTTCGCCCTGTTCGGCCCTGCATGGAGGGAGCGCTGTAACAAAGATACCCGCCACTGCAAGTACCCAGGTACCTTCACCACTTTAAAGTTCCACCCATTCTTAAGTGGTGGGTCGTCAGACGCGAACGCGATTCCGTCGTCAAGGCCATCCGAAAAATACCTGGGCACTTCTGGATTGATTCATTGTCTGTTTGCAAAGCAAAAAGCATTTTTTAAATGCCAGCCTGGGGCGCACAAACTTGATCGCCAGGCTTTGTGGCCTCGCATGCGCCACCTCGGGCCCGTTGATTTTGCATCTTTCAACAGCAGTATTTAGCTTTTCCGCAGGGAAATAGCAGACTGGGTAAAAGTGAAAAAAAAAAAAAAAATACTATTCCCAACGCCATCATCCGCTTAGACAGAATCTCCGCAGCTTCGAAGTTCGCAACTTTTCGCTCGCCGCCGTCGTCATCGTTTTTTTATAAAAAAGCACCACCCACGATAACTCACAGGCGAACCTCGACCACTATTATCGTTCTCAATATACGTACAAGACAAGAAACCAGAATATTTATTATGCCAGCGTCGGCAAAAAGAAGCCAGCGCGGCCGGCGCGATGTGCGCAGCAAAGACAAGGAAATCGCCGCAGCCGACGTCGAAAGCTCGTCCCCCAGCCGTCCCGCAAAGCGTCGCAAGAGGGCCCGGTCGCCAGACCAATCCGACACCAGCAACGCAAACGGCGCACCCGCATCGCAGGCTCCCGAAGCTGAGTCGTCGCCCAGAGCCGAAGACGACCAGCTGGTAGCGCAAGTGACGCAGCAGCTCAAGACACAGCCGGTCCAGGCCAGCAAAGACCACTCCAACGCCATCCACGAGGCCAACGGCGATGGTGTAAAGGCGTATGCCAAGGTGGCGGCGCAGGACTGGACATACTACATCACCAAGCTCAACGTCAACATTGGACGCGCACCAGAACTGTCGCATGGCGGGGCAAGCGGCGGCGCTGATGGTGGTCACGATGCGGTGCACATCGACCTCGGCCCAAGCAAGATGGTGTCGCGCGAGCATGCATCCATCTCGTTCAACTCCAAGGACGAAAAATGGATGCTCTACGTCAAGGGCCGCAACGGGGCAAAGGTCGATGGCCAGCCCGTCAAGGCCCAGACATCACACGCCTTGACCAGTGGTGAAGTGGTTGAAATCGGCAACGTGGAAATGATGTTTGTGCTTCCGTCAGAGCTCAGTGCACTTCATATTCACCCTACCTTCCTTCAGCGATGCGGACGGATTATCGGGACTCCAAAGGCTGCCAACGCCCAGATTCGCCGGCCTGGCCTAGACACACCCGGCAAGGTAGACCAGAAGCGACCGGGCACGCCAACCTCATCTCGCGACCGCAACGCTGCGGCGATTACAAAATCCCCGGTCGCAGCGGGCACGCCCGGAGGAATCCTTGGAGCTAGCGGTGTAGACCTTAGTCTTGACGATAACCAACATATTAAGCCCCAGTATAGCTATGCGCAGATGATCACGCAGGCTATTCTCAATGCGCCGGACGGCAAACTAAACCTCAACGGCATCTATAACTTCATAATGAGTAGTTATTCCTATTATCGCCACCAACACGCGGCTGGTTGGCAGGTAAGTAGCTATGCAGTCGCATCGACATGTTGTGTTGGCCCAAAGTGAATGCTGATCTTTTGCGACGTAGAATTCCATCCGACATAACCTGTCGCTGAACAAATCTTTCGACAAGGTTGCCCGAACCACCGACGAGCCGGGAAAGGGCATGAAATGGCACATTGTGCCTGAATCCCGGGACGAAATGGTCAGAAATGCTTACAAGATAGGACGTGGTGGCCATAGAGGATCATCGGTGCCGTCATCGCCGAGCCAGCTGAATTACATTACGCATGGCCCCAAAGACATGCTAGCCAGGGATCTCCCATCCGCGCAGAAACGGCGAGGATCGCCGCTTGTGTCGCCGCCTCCCCAATCCTCGCGCCGTGCCATCCAGTCAACACCAGACCGCGCATACGATCGCCAAACCGGTCTGAGCTCAGCGTTGACTGCCGACGGAAGCCCTCTGCCTCGAGCGAGAAAATCAACAACAACCGACTCGCCGCTGCCTGGATTCCACCCTCAATCGCCCACCTTGACATCGTCATATCTGCAAGATGATAACCCATCATTCGTTACTCCCGCGCCGCCCAGAGTGCACCCCAAGCTTGCGCCTCCGAGCACTGCACAGCGGCCCAGCCAGCACATGCCGACAAGCTCGCCGGCGCCGTTTTGGAAATACGCCGATATTGGCAGCACGCCGCTGAAGCCCATGGCGCCGTACGAAGTCAGTCCTTCGAGAGCATCCCGAGAGGCTCCCACACAGAGCAGCAGCCCTCCGACCGTTGGCAAGTCGCCGCCGAGCAGCCCATCTCGACCACAGAAATCCGGCCAACAAGGGCCTGCGGATGCTGGCGATGAGCCGGAAGATGAGCAAGGGTTTGACTTGATGAAGTATGTTAACTCAGCCACCGTCCAATATAAAATTTCTCCGCTATCTCTTGATTTTTGACATTAACTGAATGTTTGTTAGGGGATTTCAAAGTATAGGCGCGTATCACGCTCCAGTAGGAAGAGGCGTTTCAATTGGCGCCCTGAAAGGCGGTTCATAAAAATGGTGTTTTTGGCTTATGAGGGGATAGGGAAAAAAAGGGAAACACTTTTGTTTTCTTACACGTTTTTATGTGTTTATGTTTTTTTATTATATCTTGGTCTGTACTTGTATACGGAATGGTTAAAGGGTAAATGGAAAGCTGGGGATGGGGGCGCACGAGTTGGGGTATATTATGAGGGCATTTTGCCTCATTGACCTCATGTTTTTTTATGGTGTTTGTGTTTTTATGGGTGGTATGTGATACCTGGTTTACGAAGGCGGTTATTATATGAACTGAGTTATGTGTCTGCTGAGCAGAAATGCCCGTTACGTCTAGTTGTATTTGAACAGAAAAAAGAAAGAAACAGAAAGGAAAGAGACAGTATTGTTCAAGAGCAAACGTTTTGCAAATATATATAATATATACCTAGTTATTTGGCAAGGTAGATTGTCTTCATATGTCGTTGATGAGTGAGGTTATCTTTTCATGGTCTGCTTCTAAAATGTCATGTCAGAAGCCCACCTATATAGTACGTAGATATACATGATCCTTTTTGCTTTTCCTCCTTCTTTTTATGCTCCTGTACACTATATAATACATTCATGAACAGCACATTCAAGGAATTTTTCCACTGAGCCGCCATCCTTGTCCTTAACAAAACCCCCTTCTCCCATACCCATTCATGAAACTATGGCATCTCTCGTTAATACATAGTCAATATCGAGAATTGGCGGTAAAATCATGCCTGCTACAAAGTGGTACGCTCATAGGCTTTTTTTAATTATTTATTTGGCCGCTCCTCGTCGCTTGGGGTTTCCACGTCCAGGTCGCTTCTTGGAGCTGGTCTTGGATGAGTCTGCGCCCTCAATAAATTTCATGAGTTCGTCAATGCTGCGAGAGTCCATTTGAGGGGCTCCACGCTGAGGGGCTGCGCCAACGGCTTGCGCAGACTGCGCAGGGAATCGGATACCAGAACGGAGACGTCTGGCCTGCACGTCCTTGGCGTGCTTGGCGATTGACACGGCGTTCTGGGTCAGCTGTTCCAGCCAGCTCTCAGCCTCCTTCGTGTTCTTGTCCTCTGGACCCAGCTCGGCGAGGAAGATGTTGTAGGATTCACGCATCCGGTTGACAGCTGCCTTTGAGTCGTGGTCAAGCGCGAGGGCTTGCGCCAACTGGAACAGCAAAGTGGCGGAGTTGATGGACTGTCTGGTAAAGACAGAGTCACACACACGCAGCGACTCTTCAAACCACAGGCGAGACTCGTGGTAAGCCTTGACACCTTGCAGCATCACGGCTGCGTTGTTGATCGTGGTGATGGAGTCTGGGTGGCCAGGTCCGTAGATGATCTTCCACAGCTTCAGCGCATGGATGGAATAGGCCAGCGCTGATTTGCTGTCTCCAACCTGGTGCAAGAAGAGACTGAGGTTCAGGTAGTTGAGAAGCGTCTCGGCAGAGTCAACGCCGCCAGTGCGCTCGGAAACAATAATAGCTTTCCTGGCCAACTCAACAGCAACTTCCTTATCGTCAAGCTGGTAGTACAGCATAGACAGGCTGTTGTAGACTCGCGCGACTTCAGGGTGGAGAATACCGTAGATCTGCTCGTGGAGGGACAGTGACTCCAACAACAGCTCTTGTCCTAGCTTCTTCTGGTTCTGAAGGATGGAGATACGTCCGGCCTCGAGGGCCTCCTCAGCAAGCGAGCTTCGAGGGCAAGAGTGCTTCACAACTGGCACAACCTTCTGAATATCGTCAGGGGTGAAAGTAGAGACGATTTCGGGGGCTGCAGGGGCAGTAGGTGAGCTCTCTCTGGTCTTCTTCTTCTTTTTGCTGCTCTTGGTCTCGGTCTTGGGCTCGGCCTTGGTCTCGCCATTGGCTTGCTCTGGCTGGGCAGGGGTAACAGCAGCTTCGGCAGCGGCACTGTCAAAGACATAGTCCTTTGCTAGAACCTGGACACCAGCTCTGATGGAGATGTCACGAAGCAGCTGCACGGGACGAACTTCGTTGAACCAGTTGGCGCCAAGTTGGTAGCGGAAGCGGTTGGAAACCTGCTGTTCAATCTCTCCCCGAAGCGACTCAGGAGTGACAGCCTCGAATGAGTAATCAGCCTCAGGGTATAATTCGCGGAAAGTCTGGTCGACATCTGCGACAGGCTTGGCGTTAAGCTGATGGCCGAGCAGGCAGTTCAGGAGGTGAGAAATGGCAGAGGGCGCCAAAACAACGGGAAGTGAGCGCAGGTAGGTGGCAGAAACGTGCTTAAAGGCACGAGAAACCATATCCTGGATACAGATGTCGCGCAGGCAGCGGAGTCGATCGTTGGCAGCGAGCGAAGCGATCTTTCCAAGGTATCTAATGTTGATACCTCGCTTGTGCAGGATACGGCCAAGAGACTGGCCATCCATGGGGAAGCTGATGTCGGAATCAGTGAGCTCGCGCAAGAATTCGGGAATGACTCGGTCACGAAGGTATTCTCCGGCAGCCCTGACTTCTTGCTCATCGGCCTCAAGCTCAGCCTTCTCTTCCTCCGTGCGAGGAACCTGGCCGCTGAAAGCGTCAGGGTTGAGTCCGAACTTGAAATCTGCCAGGTTGGGCTGGTTTTGCTCAGCCTCGCTGGAATCCGCCTTTGCAACTTCGTCCTTCTCGTCCTTGGCCTCTTCATCCTTGGTCTCCTCCTTGGCCTCCTCCTTGGTCTCCTCCTCAGTCTCCTCCTTAGTCTCCTCCTTGGCCTCACCGGTGGCTTCAGCTGAGGCCTCCTCTGCCTTAGGCTTGACACGACGAGCTAATTCGGTATCGATCCACTGCTTCATACGGTAGCGGCCGAAAGAGTCCACCAACTCAGGTCGCAGGACAGTCATCCTGTGAGGATAATCTGAGGGTTCAGTCTGGCCTTCTGCGGTGGAAGTCTCCTCTCGCCAAGCAATGTCGAAAGGGGTGATTCGGTAGAGGTCGAGAACGTATTTACGACCGTCTGTACCCACGAGTCCCTTGGTTTCCACGCTTGCCTCAAGATCGAATCGCTTACCGTCCTTGTCCCAAACAGGGTGCTGCTTAACCTTCAGGGCCTTGGAGAGTTGGGCGAAAGGAGCGGTGAACTGGTCGTTAATAGCAACAACATCCTTTCCATCCACCGCACCGTAGTCGATCTGGTGCTCGCCGGGTTCACGCTGCTTGAAGATGCCGGGAACAATGCTCTGGCCGACAATACGCTTTCCAAGATAGTCAACAACCACGGTAGCCGGGGTGAACAGGCCGTCAATGTCCAATTGGTTCACCATCTGCACACCAGCTACATCCTTTCCTGTAGCGACACGTGCAGCCTCATCGCCGCCTTCCGAGGTAAAGGTGCCAACGCCATCAGCTCCAAAAGAGTAGAAAATGTTGTTGTAAACAAAGATTTGCGCATCCTTGGTCTCTGTGGGGTTCAGCGGCGCAATGTCTCCGTGCGCAATCAGTACTGCGCCCTTTACGGCGGCGTCGTTGTAGTCCGCGAAGAGCTTGGACGTTAGGCGCTCGCGGAACACTCGATCCTGTACGGTCTCCTTGGGAAGCTCCTTTGCGGATTGGAACTCTTCATTCCAGTCACGCAGTGTGTCGGTATTGTCGACACCAGCGAGTAGATAGGTTTCCTGAGGTCGCGTGACGTCGGGAGAGTGTGTGCAAAGGGCCGAGCTGGGAGATGGCACAGCCCAAGGCGAGTTGGGGATGGCGTTGGTGATCTGGAAGGTGGCCAGGGGGTCTCTCTGGCTGTTGTACTCCTGGAGGTTCTTGAAGGTGTCAGAAAAGGAAGGCGACAGCAATTCAATCAACCTCAAAAGAGAGTGAGCGGATTGACCCTTGGGTGCGGGTCGCGGGAAGGGGTCAAATTTGGCGTTGGAGGATTTGTTGACGAAGAAGCCAGACACGTGCGCAGTGACCTGGAACTGCTCACCCTCGTTGGTGGTGACAACGATGTAGAGCAGATGACCCCGCTGCTGCAGATGGCAAGGTGGGGGGTTCCACGATGAGAGGGCCACCATCTTGACCGTCTTTGGTGCCGGGTCAATGGGCTCGGGGATGAGGCTGGTGAGCGAAGGAATGGCCTGGAAATCATAGTCCTTTGTAAGAGACTGCTCCTCGCTGCCCTCGGTTTCGGTTGACAGCTTCTTGGTCACAGACTCATAAAGAGACAGGCCGGGGAGGATACCCTGGGAGGTATCGGAGCGGTTACCAGCGGCGCCAATTAGCTCTCGGATCCTCACCAGATGGATGCGAGCCTCCTTCTCGGTATATGCGTCCGGTACCAAGTGGAATTCCGGCTCGGTGCCAAGGTCCGGGATCTCGGCCAAGGGAATGAAGTCATTGACCTTCTGGCCCTGGAACTCGAGGTGGAAGCATGTGTACTGGAATGCCGCAGGAGAGTCGATGATGGATTGCCGGATCTCGTGAACCTGCTCTTGGGTTGATACCTATGATTGTATTAATACAAAGTCAATGATTGGGTGAAGGCTTGTCCCAAGGCCCACCATAATCTGCATTCGCTCAGCCTCGGGATCGGGAAGGACGATTGTGAGGTTTATAATAGCTATATCAAGCACAATGCCGTTAGACCTTGAAGCTGCAATTGGCGGCACAGGGTAAATACCTTCGGCCGCAGGATCAACCTCAGCCTCCGCCTCAGCCTCCCCTTCAACCACAGCTTTCTCGGGAGCAGACATGGCGTTGTCCTCGACAGCATCAGCTACAGGGATGTACCAGTATGGTCAGCCGGATTGTCGACAAAGCCCTGTATACTCGGGGCCTCTTTACCTGGAGGGGGATTCGCAGCTACTTGTGCTTCGGCCGCCATTGTCATACACGGGGGGGATGAAGAAAGCGGGACGATTAAAGACGAGATATTTTAGAACAAATAAAGAGACCAGTCATTTAAATATTGGTCGGAAATGACTGGGACGCCTTGAAGAATTGGGTTGAAAGAGTCAGTCACGCACCAAAGGAATCGGCTCCGGCAGAAAAAGAAAAAAAATTTAGCATACGGTCCGGCAATTCGGAGCGGCAGGGTACATGGGCAGTACTTGATTTGGCTGAGTATTCATAGGTAAGCCGTCAGTACCCCGCAAGTGCTGGACTTTCTACGAAACAGGAAAACCCCTAGTAGGGTCTTCGCTCCGATCTAGTGCGAAAACGGAAGAAAGTAAACAGAAGCTTGTGCCTCTGCTCCAAGCAGTAACCGTTCGTGCTTCATCACTGTTTTGCAAAGCAATGTTGATACACGACACGCCAAAGATGTTGGGCTAAGCAACTGCTTAGCATTTTTCTTTTTCTTTTATCTTGTAGCTATTATTAGTTTTGGCTGCTCTTAATTTTGGTATTTTTTTCTTTTTTTTTATGGATTCATTGGCGGTGGCAGCGAAAGCTGTGCCCCCATCTCAACGCTCTAGCACGAGATCGCGACTCTCAGTAGGCTCCAGAGCTTCAGATCCAGACGGCCCTCAACAATGGACCGCCGCACGATGCCAGCGATTGCTGCGCCAGCTTCAGTCGCGCCTAGCTAGCCTCCGAAAGCTGGTATCCGAGAAACCCTCAGCGCCCTCAGCTGGATCCAAACGAACCTTGGACAATGGACAAGATCCGGCATCGAAGCGCGTTCGGTCTACGTACGGCCAAAGGACCAAGAGAACAACGGCATCTGTAGCCGACAAATCTGTTACAACGCCCCCACGAACCGTCCGTACTCTAGGGACTATGAAGCTGGGAAACGTATCTCCAACGTCCGAATCAGTCGACTTCCTTACGCCAGTTTGGCGTAAGATCCGAGATCAAATCGACACACCAGTGAAGAATATCGATACCGAGTACGGCTTATTAAATTCGCTTCCACCCGACATGATTGAAGAGTTAAATGCGATTCGGCGACATGTACCTAGCGAGCCATATCGCATCTATGAAGCAATATTCCGTTGGCTACACCGACTGCTACATTCAACTACCCCTCAAGGACAGCATCCTCGTGGTAAATCGCTACTTGCTATGTGCTTGCGCAGAATTCCGGCCTGTATCGCAAATATAGATGCATATGATCGACAACAGCTAAAAGACAAGGGAGCTGAATCAATATGGAACATATCTGACGCGGCTTCAGATTTATTTGACCAGCTTGAAACCCTGGGAGCAGATCGTTCTGGATGGCGACCATTACGGCTGGTGGTTCGTTCTCAAGCTATATATCTCTTATCAAATGCTATTTTTGAGGGCCTCTTCCGACCTGAATTTTGCAATCTCTTAGTACGCCTATGTGTTCATTTGAATGGCAATGAGGAGGCTAAACAGCTGGTGGCCTCCATAAATAAACGACAAATTTCCTTGCTGCAAGCTGGGCCAACTCACTTTGGCGGGAGCAGAGATCTCTCATCTTTTTGGGCGTTATTAAATTCGGTGAAAGGGAAGAAGATCCCTGGCCCTATTTTCGAGTGTATTTCTACTTTGGTCAATGGAGGACGTCTCTCGTCATCTTCGCTTTCTTTGCGCGCTTTTTCTAGTTTCTGGATATCTAGCCTTGAAGGCCTTACTTCTGGAAATGCGAAACCGCACATTGTCGAATTTATTTGCTCAGCTATATGGACCCTTACCCGAGGCAGTCGGCCCAAAACCGCAGAGTGTAACGCCATCGAGCAGGTCCTAATCCGCGTTGCGGCTGGCTTAGCGGTCGCGGCGCTAACTCTGGAATCACAAATTATCCCTGGAGAACAGGAACAGAGAAAATCCGCATGGAGAAGGCTCGTTTATGTACTTGACCGCAGCATCTCGCTCATTGCACGATATAAGAGCCGAATAAGTCCCCAGGACAATGCCTCCTTTCTGCTCGTCCTTGCGCGCTATCTTGCAGTAGCAAACTCGGACTTAGCAAACGTCACATTTAAAAGACGAGTTGCTGAAGAATTTGAAAACATGGCTCATACAATTGACACCGAGGCGAATAACGGTAAACAATACCAACAGACAATCACCCTTCTATGCACCATTATCCAGTGTCGCCGGCGCAGCAGCTCAGCCTCCAGCCAAGAGGTATTATCTGATCTCTATTCAAAGCTGAATCATGAGAAGTTGCCCGATTGGTTTGAACACGGGCTTCAGAAAGATCTTGCTTTTATGTTGGCCCAAAAGACTGAAGATCTTCGTGATCTAAACTTTGCGGAGAGCCTATCGATTGCCACTCCGGTCGATCCGAAATTCAGCACGATTTTCTCCGGATGGCGGTGGGAAGAAGGCATTAGTGAATGGGTATTGCCCAGTCCTCCTCAAAGAAGAGCCAGCAGAGGTGCTACGCCTGCCAAAGCCACAGACCTCAGTGTTATTGAAAACGAGCCATGTTTAGAGGACAGCGAAGAGGGGATGAGGTTTGATGGTCCTCGGAGAAGAGATTCTCGTCGAATCTTTTCATATCGTAGAAGACGGCAAACAGATTCAGTTCTCTTGGAGAAGAGGAAAATATCAAACTTTCAGAGTATGCGTTGGGGAGTGAGTAGCGATGACACTGAATGCGAGACCACATTTGGGCGCATGGATCCTGTCAAGACTCCAATACGGAGGCCAAAGGTCATAAAGCCCTTTTATATCTTATCTCGGATGCATAGAGATTTTAGAGACGAAATAGACGAACTAGTTTAGAATAACGAGATACACGATTATATACCCATCAATAATACTTTACTTGGCCTATCTACCTATAGTAGGTAGTCTTGTTGCCAGAGTCGCATGAGCCGCTGCTATCCATAAAGTACCTAGGTATATATATATAAGCGTTATGTGGACAACAAAATTTCCTTGGCAGCTATAACGAAACAAGTTATTCTAAACCGATGAGATTAACTTCAAGTATAAAGATTTTTAACAAAGATTTAACATAGCAAACATCGTATAGTTTCTCCTTGTCTTCAACAGCATAGCTACATCCCCGTTTATTCTATGCCCAGAGTCTACTGTCACTAGTAGCATCAGTATGACTAATAACCAAAGCTGTCCAATAGCAGCTGCCTTTGGGGTAGCGAATAGACCACCGGCCGAGCTATGGGCTTCTTTCAGCTTTGCAAGGTGCTGCATATGATGTCAGGGTATCCCGTTAGGTGCATGTTGTTCTTAAACCCACTTTGAATGTCATCTCCCTTGCCTGCTATTGCTATATAGAATGGCCGTGAAGCTATAATGCCACCTACCTGAGGCATGGAGAAGAGAGCAAAAGTAGGCCCTCGCTTTGGAAATCCCGGCGTATGCTCGGCGTTTAAGATAGCCCGTGTTTACTGACAATGCTTTTCTGCCTAGGACGTAGAGTCTCTGCTCGCAACATCAACCGGCCAGAAAGCTTTAGACTGTGCTATTCAGGCGGCCGAGCTGTATATGCGAGCAGCTGCTGAGAAAGGGATCAGCAAAGAAGACGCAGCTCGGTTTCGCCGCAGATGTCAGCAGCTCATCAAATTCGCCGAACAGCTCAAAGCTCAGCTACCAGCCTCTTCGCCGTCACCGGTGCAGAATGGCCTAGGTCTTTTGCAGGGCGCTTCACGACTTCACGGTAATTTTTACCCGCCTTGGAGTGGAGACCCTCTGGGTGCTGAGTTTCAACTTGGACCTGACCTGACACCCTTCATGTAAGGCCCCTACCACTCTATACGTCTTCATTATATCATGGAGACTCAGAGAGTCGCTATCATAGACAATGTTCTGATAAATACTCAGCGATGATACCGTCTTTCCACTTTCTGAAAACCAAGTGGCCAACTTTTTGGCATGGCACAGGCCACATGAGCTCTTTGGCCCCTTCTCTGCCGACCAAGATGACAACGTTATGACCCAGAGCACGCGGCTCGACTTGGTGCAGGACATTACTACTGATTGCTCAGTCGTCGCCAGTCTTTCTGCCGCTTCGAAGATATGGACCGGGAAGCATGCAGTAAGTAGATGTACTTTGCATGTCGCTATGCCTATTAACCTGTTACGCCAAGGTCCTCTCCACGATCATGCATCCATTTGACCACGAAAGAGGCCGGCCCAAGCTTTCTCCTTCTGGAAAATACATCTTTCGGCTGAATTTCAATGGCTGTGCTCGTCAAGTCACCATAGATGATCGGCTGCCAGCTTCGGGTACAGATCGGGCCCTCTTCGTTATCAATCGGCACAATCCTCGTTTGTTATGGCCAGCGTTACTCGAAAAGGCCTACCTTAAAGTAAGAGGCGGTTATGACTTTCCCGGTAGCAATTCGGGAACTGACCTTTGGGTCCTTACCGGTTGGATACCTGAGCAATTATTTCTTCAAAGGTAAGAGACTACATTTGCAGCAATATTTTGAGGTACATGCCCCAGTAACACGTAGCAGAGAAGCATTTGATATAGACGAGACATGGAACAGGATCAAGGCAGATTATGAAATGGAAAATGTCATCATTACCCTTGGTACTGGCCACATCTCTGCCGAAGAAGGGGATTTTATGGGTCTCATTGGGGAACACGATTATGCCGTGCAAGATATTGATTCATCGAGCCGCAAATTCTTAGTCAAAAACCCCTGGCGGCCCAGGTTTGATACGCCCTCATCTGAGGTGGATAGTGGAAGTGCCAATTCACTTTCGACGGGTATGTTCTGGCTGTCTATTGAGGATATCGCTCAGCATTTCGAGTCCATGTATCTCAATTGGAATCCGGCCTTATTTACTCATCGTCAAGACCGCCATTTTGCTTGGGACATTCCCACTAAAGATTTTGCGGCATCTTTGGTGCGAAACCCGCAATTCTCAATCGTTTCGCGGACCGGTGGAGTGGTATGGATCTTACTGAGCCGTCATTTTGCAGATGCCGAACTCGAGATAGCTCGCAATAAATCTGGCTCTTTAGCAGCTGTGGCCAGCCAACTTGGCTTTATGAGCATTCTAGTATTTGACAGACAAGGATACAAGGTCCAGCTCAGCGATGGGCCAACCTACTCTGGGCCATTGGTTGACTCTCCGCAGACACTCGCGCGAATTGAGAGCAGGGCTGGTAAAGCGTATACCATTGTTATCGATCAACAGGATTTAGCTTTGGCCAGCTACACCTTTACGCTATCTATCTTTTCCAACGGATCGGTTGACGTTCAAGAAGCTGAGGAGAAGATGAAATGCTTTACAGAACAGCAGGGCGCCTGGAATAGACGAAACGCTGGAGGAAACTCGGGGTGTACGACTTATTTTCTAAACCCCCAGTATAAACTATCGGTTTCTCGCGCCACTCCTATATCCGCTCTGCTGGCCACGAGCAATGGAGATGTTCATGTACATATTGATCTAATTTGGGCGCGAGGGAAACGTGCAAATACAGTCAGGAGGAAAGACTTGGTCGCCTCATCGGGGGAGTACCGTCGCGGCTGCGCCTCTGCTGAGCTTGATATGCTTGAAGCGGGCGATTATACTCTTGTTTGCTCGACATTTGAAGCACAGCAGGCCGCTGATTTTACATTACGAATTGGCTCGATGGCGCCGGTTACTATGGAGCCTATCCCGGCTGATACTGCGGGGAAACTACGAATACCTTTACCACCATTGACTTTGATGGGAGAGGGGCAGCGTTGGAGGATATCTATTGATGCGACGTGGGTGACTCGAGCTATTGCATCTTTTCAGAGCTCAATACCCTTGTCAGAATCTTTGCATTACGATACCCGCTCCCTACCAGCATTGATGGTCCGAATCTCGATTATTGGTGGCCCAGAATCACAATCGCGTATTCTAGCAGAATCAAAGGGTGGTATGGAAGACTCCGGAGCGGTCATTCGCACACCCGAATTCGACATTGAACCGTCTAATACGAGCCATGGCCGCATATATCTAGTTGTTGAGAGCTTGTGGGAGCATCGAGCAACCCAAGACCTTTGCGGCGACATATTTAGCGACTCTCCCATCCAAATCGGTGACTGGGAGGCCTTTTGAGTATATATGGGATTTCTTGGGGAGGACCAACTAAGAGCAGTGGCCATTCTAGTGTTCAACATCTCACATTAGCTACCTACTAAGCATGCCGAAATCGGCTGGAGAACTGGCGAATTCTTAAAAGTTATAGATGTTTGGGACAAGCTTTGAGGATAAGATATAGCTTTATGATTTGTTTTTTAATATTAAAGAATAATACGCAGTAGATGCTCGAGAACATGGCAAGGGATGGTAGAATTTAGAATACGCAGTAAGTATAGCTGGAGCTATGGGACATTTAAAGCTTCTTTACTAGATTAGCGGGTAAACTAGATCAAAAACATAGGTACTTTAGATCACTACGAAAGAATACTCCTTGAAAGCGTCAAATTCATATGCCTAAATATTACCAGGCTACTAAGCGTGTGCAGGTCCGTATAGTACTATATAGCTATAGAGATAGCGTCTATCATACAAAACATACAAAACATTAATCAACTAGGAGCAAAAAGATACGGTATTAGCTTTTCACCAAGGGTGTTATCAGTGTTGCGTTCTTCGCCAAAGTCGCAGCTGATGAAGCCGCGATAGCTCCCCGTGCTCTTGAGAGGGTGAGTGACTTCAGGTATCGTAAAAATAGTACCATAAGCAATTCAACCCTGATAGAAAAAGTTAGCATTGTACCTGAAACGAAATATTTGGTAGATATCCTCTAACGGAATGGACGTACTTTTCTTTTGTCATCATCAAAATGCCCTGGACAAGGAGGCCCTTTAAGATCTGGGGTCCCATTCCCTTGAAAAGTCCGAGGACGCCTTCATGCTCGATTATGAAGCGCATCACCTCTATGAAGCTCTTGAATGGCTTTCCTTTTCTCGCAGGAGGTGGCCTGGACTGTAAGCCCACCTTGGCAACAATGAGAGGCTGAGTAGCTATCGTTGCCAGAGCTTTGGACATGGCTCCCAGGGCTAAAATTGTTAGGACACCCTATATGGAGCAAATCGATAACCTCGGTAATAGGTACTTACCGAATGCTTCCCACGGTTGCAGCTTGGATTTGCCGTGGAAAAAGACGTCCTTCAGCCGCTCGTAGGCACCATATGTGATGGCTGGGTTGACGACCAGGACAAGACTGGCCTTGAGACCCCTCCAAAGCCCACTAACACCATCTGGGCCCTCGATGACTTCCTGGGCGGTTGCAAAGAGTCCCTTTCTATCCGCCTTAGCGGCGGTCTGCTGGCGAGTCGTTACAACGGCAACGGGGATCGTGAAAAGCTGCGCCAAAGCACCGGCAGCGGCGCCGAGAGAGAGCTCTATCGCTGTGGAGGGCGCGCTCGCAGAAGGACCCGCGGATTTTGCGTACAGCGCTCTGGCAACGGTGTACCAGTAGAAGTATGCGAAATTCGTAGACGCCACGCCAACCAGGGAGCCGTTCATACCGGCGTATAGGCCCTGGATACCCTCTTCCGCCATGATCCGCGAGATGGCGTCCCAGGTCGACGTGTAGTGTACTTCATCGGAAGAATTCTCGCCCTTTTCGCCGGAAGGCTTCACCTGAACTTGTAGCTTAGTCTTGACGCTGTCGCAAACAGGCAAGTCAGCAGCAGTATTGGAAATAGCGGGAAACAACCAAAACAGCAAAAACCTACATATCTAGGGGATACACCAAGGCATTGGCTATGACGGCTCCGGTTGCGCCGGCGACAGCGCCGCCCCAAGGCGAAATGGCAGGCTTGGACTGAGCCATTGTGGTGTGCGACAAAAAAGAAAGAAAGAAAGAAAGCTGCGATTAGATCTGAAGCATGTGCTTGCTACCTACGCATACAAGGCACGGCAAATGGACTAGGGGTTCAGATACAAGTGCAATTTATAGCCTACGCGGGACACGCAGTGGAATCGACAGCGGCAGAAATTGTCCACCTTTTGGATCGCAGAATTGAGAGTTCAAAGTTGCGAGCTCGTCTTACTTTTGTTCTAGTTATGTCACTCCGATCCGGGGAAGCGCGTTGAATCGCTGCTAGAAATGACCTCGGCTGGACGATTCGAGATCGGTGCCACACCGGAAGCTCTGGCGGCGTGGGTCGGCTGCCTTTTAACCGAGGTCACGGCGGCAGATAAATAAGGATGCCATGGAAATGCTATGGATGGCGTAGGCGAGACCCTCCCGCCCGAATAAACGATTCATCTAGGTTGATGCTAGGACGGGTGGTGTTGTATTAAAATACTATCGTTGGCCCTACTATTATCCTATATTATCCTATGGCGGTGGGCTACTTGTGCTAGGTATACTTGCCGATGCTAGTTCGTCCTGGCTCCAGTCCGAGGGCCGCTTGTAATGATATTGATATCCTATTCCCCAGCGCTGCTTTTCGCTCAGCTTTTGTTTGCATTGCCACGCTCTGCCATGTTCCCACATGCTTTTCCTCGTCCTGCCTGCTGCTAACTAAGTACTACTAGCACTGCTACCTTCATGACTTACCTCCCTGCATATTGCATAGTATTAGCACCTGCTATCCGCTATCTGCTACTACGCAAATGCCTCTAAGACTCCCTATCATCCGCCTAGAACCAATTAGGTCAGGCACCCAGCACTGCCAGCACCCAATCCCCATCACAGCCTGCACATTCTTGCATGAAGAGATGCTGACATGAAGCTTGAGACCTTCTCGACTCTGCTGGGCTGGATCCGCATTTCGACCTACCGTATACTAATAGGATGAGGCGCAATGGCATGTAGTAGTAGTACCACCAATGGCGCTGTTTCACGGCCTCCCAGCAGCAGCTCCATCGAGATGCGAGCCTCCTCTCTCCTCCCTCGTTCTCACGCACTCGCGCTCTCGCTCTCCGTGCGATTTGCAGCAATATCCAACATCTGACAGACTTGATTTACTGACACACACTCACGGGCTGCTAGCGTGCACAACCATTCACGCAGAAAGGCCGGGCGTCCTCCACGGAATGCGACAGCACAGCATCTGTTCTTACTATGCGCTAGACCACTTTGCCGCCGCCTAATTGTCCATCCCCCGCCATTCGACCCCATCTACAGTACGAGTAGCAGCAGCTTTGAACTTGCCTGCTATTCTGTGGTTCAATCCATCTCGAGCGTCGAGTTATCGCATGTCATTTTAGTCCATTCGAGCCTAGACTGCCTGGTCCTGATTTTTTGCGTCGCATTGTACCCTCCTCCGCCATTTCGGCGTCCTCTGGCCTCAGTTTCTCGTATTTTTTTTTTTATTTTTTTTATTTTTTTTTTTTTTTTGCAAGCCATACTCTCTGTCCTTACCTAGCTTTGAATACGGCTCCTACAGACAGGGCTTGGTGTCTATAAGATACCCGACGAGGTTCACGTTCACGTTCACGTGCCGTTTGCGCAGAAAAAGGCACACACACTCACAAACGCGCGCATAAGCTGCGCGGGGGCAGATCCTGAGCAGTTCCCAACACAGGAAGAAAGGCTGGGAACAACTCCAGGAGACCCGAGAATCCGTAGAGAATCATAGAGGGACTTTACGGTCCCCCTTCAATCTGCTCCGCTTTCGACTTGCATTGCCAGCAGCTCTTTGAAAGAGAAAGAACAGCAGGAAAACGGGAAAAGGGGGAAAGGAGAAGAAGGCAGAAAAAAAAGACGAAAAGAGCTGCTGGATTCGCGTGTTCCGTCCATCCTCGTCAGCTTCCAAGGCAGATAAAGTACCTCCTGTCTGCGCCAAAGCGTTATAGCCCCCCGCATGCCCCAGGGTGCCATGGAGAGTTGACCGGTGGCCTCCTGGACAACTGAACCATGACGACGGTTCCGCAACTGATAGCCCGACAAAGCCAGCCCCAAGGTCAATGCCAGGAACGCTTGATGCAGTCATCGCGATCGCCACAGCCACCGCTTGGACAGTACAACGAATATGCTCAGATAGATTCGTTCAATGCAGACGAGGACCCGCCCGGCTCTCCTCAGATGAAAGCGGTGCATCCCAAGCTCGAACTCACAGAGAGCCCTCCCCCGGACATACCAATCGCTTCAGTCAGTCTTCCTCCCATCGACGGAAATGCCAAGTCTAATCGCCCAAAGCTCCAACCCGTGTCTGGTGATACTGTCCTTATCACCTATCTTGCCAACGGTCGTCTTCCCGAGATAGCACAAACCGCGAGCCACCAGGCGTTGGCTGGCGGAGATGACCTTGAAACCACCGAAGACGACGACGACTCCCAGAAGAGTCTCCCTCGAGACGGCAAACACTTGGCCGATGCCGACTATGTCCAGCGGCCGCAGACCGCCAGAAGCGATGGTGCGCATCATCTCCAGGCTTTCGCTGCCGGAGCGTTGGCCGCGAGTTCAGAGCTCGAGTCGTCTTACCACGGCCAGGATAAGCCCAGCTCCGACCTGACAGCCTCAACCGGCCAACTCTCCATTCGTGACGACGTCCTGCCTAGCCCCAAACACTTTGTTAAAAGCTCACCACACATGCTGGGTGGACGCCACAGCGCGACAGAGAATGGATCGCAGTCTTTATTATCGCCCGAGTCCGGCGAGCTGGCCCCCTTGCAGATAGCCTCGTCCAAGTCCGATAGTAATAGCGGCCAAAATATGAGCCTACCGTCGATTCGTGAATTGAATATTGAGAGTCAATTCTCGGCAGAGATACAACCACCATCCGGCGACAGGGACTTGTCAATGCGCCCGCCTGGCGATGCGCGAGCGTTTTCTCGATCCTCAAACGTAAATGTCGCGCGCTTCCAGCCAATGCCTGCTGGTGGTCGTGTGTCACCCCCAATCTCCCCCAGTGAAGCATATCAGCGCAGCTTCCCGTCTCCCAGCTCCCTCGCCTCCAGCCCATATGGCCAGGCCTCCAGCGGATCCTCGCATCGCTCTCCCGCCGAGTATATAAGCAACGCCTCCAATAAGAACCTCCAGCCCTACGCTCTTGCCTCGCCACCGGCCATCGCATCTGTAGCGGATCGTATGAGCATCGACGGAATTACTAATCCTCAGATTGGAGGCTACAAGTGCACCTTTGACGGGTGCACTGCTGCGCCGTTTCAAACTCAATATCTTCTCAATTCCCACGCTAATGTGCATTCTTCAGCCCGCCCACACTACTGCCCCGTGAAGGGGTGTCCCCGCGCCGAAGGTGGGAAAGGTTTCAAGCGCAAAAATGAGATGATACGGCACGGCTTGGTGCATGACTCGCCCGGATATGTCTGTCCCTTTTGCGCAGATAGAGAACACAAATACCCAAGGCCCGACAATTTGCAGAGGTATGTCACCGTCGTCTCGACACTCAATTTCTGTTGTCTCATGGCTCTTTACGTCGTGTAGATACGTCTCTAGGATACCGTTTTGACATTTGATACTCTACAGACACGTTCGCGTACATCATGTTGACAAGAATAAGGACGATCCTCTGCTGAGAGATGTATTAGCACAACGTCCAGATGGTCCTAACCGAGGTCGACGAAGAAGAGGACCGCAGCCCTAAAAATACAAAGAGTTCAGGGAGCTCACATCAATTGCAAATCTGCTCTTCGATGTTTGCCTGGGGAAAAAATTATATCAGCGTCCAGCTACATAACCTTTTTTTTTTTTTCTTTCTTTTTTTTTTCACTAACAGCCTGTTTATACAGCGAGTTATTTATTATATTGAGATATCACTGGCGCATAATGGAGGGAATTGGGAAATATGTTTATTGCCTGGGTCACGGGAAAGCCAGCAAGGAGTCTTCTAGTAGTTAACGAAATATTATAGGTGTCTAAGATACTATTACATTAATTGCGAGCTATCTATGACACAGCAGTTCAGAAGTTGCAAATTTCTTTTTCTTTTTTCGATGGTCTTGATTTTACTATCCTTTTCTGAATAATACAAGGCCGTCCAGCTCATATATGAACCGGACAGAAATGGCTCCTATCTTCCTAGATTCTCATTGCAAAGGGATGGCCACAAATCTCAGTTACTTACCTACGTATTAATGTTTCACTACACACTACTAAGCAAACTCTTCTCATTCATCACCATTCAATCTGATGTTTCTTGAATCATACAACTAGTTAGATTAGGCAGTAAGAGCTCACTGCAGGCACAATAACTACAAATAGCGTTTCTCTCTGATAAGCTGTTGCACCGTTCTTGTCGCAGCTCATATCTGAATGCGTGAATCGAATGACGAATAAGTAACTCCTACTGCTTGCTATAAGGCAGGAGCAGAAGAAGGAAACGCGGCAGTGCGAACAGATGGCGAGCCGGCACCTGCTTTAAGAGCCCGCCTATGCCTAATGCCAAGAGGAGAAAAAAAGGGGAAGAGCAAGTTTTTTCCACGATGCAAGGAAGGCAAGAGCAACAACGGATCACTTTTCCTCCAGGCAGAAATTGGCAGCTGCTGCCCGAGTCTGTCCCTTGAAGCAAGCTCCCTCAAGCATCTCTCACAGACTGCCCTTCTTCCTCTTTCTCTTGTGAACATGTCATCTCTTTTCTGCAGCGAGCACACTGCATCTTCTTCTTTTTCCGCTACACACGTACAAGCAGTAGAATCATTACTGCTGCTGGGTCTACAGGTTTTGATCTGCGACCAAGAACATAGAGGCTTACTTCACTTCCAGGAACCTTATAGCGACCTCAACCATTCCTAGTCCACGGTTCTCTCTGCAATGGCGCACCAGAATGACAATCCATCGTCTCCTCGATCATCGAGTGGAGGAGCCGATTCTTTCAAGGGAACGCCCGACACTCGATTGACCTCCATGAGCCCAGATGATGGTTCAAAGTCGTCCAGCCTTCTCAAGAGTTTTGCCCGCTCAGCTACCACCGCGTCTCCTGCTCGGCTTCCTACGAGCAGTTATCGCGGTATGGTTTCCCACATGGATAAAGATCCCTTTATCACCTCCATGCACGGTGTTGGCACGAGATTGTCACCAACAGCCTCAACATTCAGCCCCTTTATTGGCAATACTTACATCCGCTTGCCAGACGGAGAAGGTCCTATTTCTGGCGCTCTGAGTACTGACATTGGATTGTCGAGAATTCTTGTTATATCATCGCCCACCCAAATTTCCACGCGTGAAGTAGAAGCTGTTTTAGCCGTAAGCATACCAACGAAGCTTCAGCGAACCAATACTGATCTATGGTGCTTGCTCTATAGGACATTGAAAAAGATGGCAACCACACTTACGGTGCAATGAATTTCAGAACTCACAGTGGCGGAGTGTTTATCTACTTCACCGATATCAGAGATGCCTGTGCTGTGCAGGCAAAACTTCATCAAGTGGACAAGGGCTGGAAGACCGCCTTTGCCAATCCCACGCGCGTTGCCCAGTCTCAAGGCGCTCACCTTGAGGTGGGAAGTTTGGATTCTGATCCTCGAGCTGAGTTGGATAAACTCCCCAGCTATGCACTAGGCCTCTCTCATACTGGCCAAGTTCAAGTCTTTGTTGTAGTCCCGCCCGGAGTCGTTATGGACTCGACTCACGTTATGGGAGTGGCTCATCGATTCTTGCAGTCCCATGGTCGCCTGTTTGCTTTTGTCAGGCTATCTACTTTCCCAAACGGCTCTTTCAGAGCTGTTGCTGAGTTCTGTGACACCACCATAGCCTTCCCCGTCATACAAGCTTGCGGTGGCGGTATCTCCACTGAGGTGTGTTACTCTCATCTACTGCATGTAGCATTCATACTGACGTTTATGGCAATCAAGGGAATTCAGCTGTTCGCATCGGCATACAACTTTGATGCTTTGTCAGTCTCAGGGATCACCGGCGCGATGGAAGAGATGACCGTTAGCAAAAGAATAGATGATCCGGGCTCTCAACGCCGTGGCTCTGTCAGTCCTAACTCAAACTCAAACTCTTCTCAGGTTGGGCAGGGAGATACTCACTACAATGCACCGGTAGCCATGTATCCGCTCATGTTTCAAGCACCATTCACGCCGGCTGTGCCATATGTGCTGGACTCCTTCTTACCCCAGGTGCAAACAAACTCGACTAGCCCTTTGACACCATATCCTCCTCAGTACCCCGTCTTTGGACCTTTGTATCAAACGCCGCCGTCTCCAGCCCTCACCGCTCAGAATAACTATAGTCCATCCAGGACTTTTTCAGGAGCTGACAGAGCAGATGCCCGCCGTCAGAACGCCATGAGAGTCAACAGGTCTACCTATCACAGTACAGCAACTCATCATAACCACGTTGACATCACTCGCATTCGCGATGGTATCGATGTTCGCACCACAGTAAAGTCATCTACCATGTAACTGTGAATTACGACTGACGGTTTTGTAGATCATGCTTCGGAATATCCCCAACAAAGTTGACCAAGCCATGCTTAAAAGAATCATTGACGAATCTAGCTGGGGGAAGTACGATTTCATGTACCTTCGCATCGACTTTGCCAACGATTGCAAGTGAGTATTCATTCACGCCATTACCCGTGCCTTATTCTATTCAAATACTAACGGCTATAAACAGTGTCGGATATGCGTTCATCAATTTTGTAGATGTGAGTTTAGCTCCTCTCGTGTGACACCTTTCAGCTCGACTAACCTCGATTGTAGCCTCTAGATATTATTGATGTCAGTACATTTAAACCCCCATTTACTCATAAAGGGGGCTTATACTAACATAGCCACTCAAGTTTGTCAATGCCCGCGGAAATCAGCGCTGGTATGGTCTTTCTTCTATGCAATTTTCTCTGTGAGTATTCTGATCTGCTCACAATTTCATCTAGGAACTGCTTCAAAAGTGACAAAGTAGCAGAGATCTCATACGCCAGTAAGTCTGTCTCAGCAGATACCCATGTTTTTTCAATATTGACCATGATATACAGCCATTCAGGGTAAAGATTGTCTGGTGCAGAAATTTCGAAACAGTTCAGTAATGCTAGAGGCTTCACACTATCGCCCTAAAGTAAGCATCCTGCCGCAGAAGTCCTTTGGCATATTGGATGATACTAGAATAACTAACGAAGGCAAGCTTTATTATACATCTAATGGACCAATGCCTGATCTTGCTGGACAAGAAGAGCCGTTCCCGGAGCCTGACAACCAATCCAAAATGAAGCGAAGTTGCGAGAATGCTGAACATGTCGGTAAGTGGCACACAGCGGTTTTAGCTTATTGGTCATTCTCATACTTACAATTGTCAGGCCTCTTCACACCGAATGCAGGGCAGCACTTCCGTGACGAACAGCGGCGCCGGCGATCTCAATATGATCGGGGAACTCGTCTTGCGGCCCTCGAGGAGTACGACTACGAGACCGCCATACAGCATCTTTACGGCAGTGCGACTTAGTGAGTGAAGTTCTAAATGAACTATCTTTGGCCGAAAAAAAGCCACTATTATTTTGCGGACGTTGTTCAAGTTTACTGATTCTATTTGCGATGATCGTTTTCACTTATTTCGGACGGACCAACCCACTTTGCGATATACCGCTTGATAAACCATGAATTTCACAAGGTAAAATGAGGATGCATAGCTAAACAGAAAACAAAGTTGGTCTGTAATTTAATATATATACTCCGTTCAATGAAAATTCAACATGTTTCGTACCATTGCCATGGGGCCGTGATCTAATATTCCACGCGCATTACACTAACAAAATGCTCATATAAGAAGTAAAACAATGCCGAAGAGCAATGTATCTTTGCGAGAACATTGCCTTATTAAGAGTCCTGACTTGGTAGATGTTCAGGAAGAGAAGGAAGGGGTTTCCGGGGCGTGTTTGGGTGGGATGGAGTTGGATGGTGTAGTGAATGGAACCTTGGCTCTTGTTCTAAGTAGTGTACATACTGGTACTTGTC
This sequence comes from Trichoderma hamatum GD12, assembly GCA_000331835.2. Classification (NCBI taxonomy): domain Eukaryota; kingdom Fungi; phylum Ascomycota; class Sordariomycetes; order Hypocreales; family Hypocreaceae; genus Trichoderma; species Trichoderma hamatum. The sequence continues at coordinate 16,782 of ANCB02000367.1, read as the reverse complement.
TTCAACCGGCGGGCTTGGTAAGGGATTCCGCCGCGGATACTCTTCTTCGCCGCCTTCACAGATTGGCTCATGGGACTCTGTCGTTTCAGACAAAGAATGAGGTATTCGTTTACTCGGCACGTTGGGAGCCGCTTCAAACGAAGAAACACTAACCACTGGGACATTATCTGGTAGTGTTTGTACATCTGGTGGGATACCAGGATCGGGTTTATAAAGATTATGAGATCCTTGGCTGGAGTACGGCGACGCTGAGGGATATGCAATGACGCCGGCTTGTTCCTGCAGGGCCGCAAGGTAGGGAATAGGGACTCCCCTGGAAAAGATGACCAGAAACAAGCAGGAAAGCAGGAGGATTGCCTGTACAATGGCCATTCGTTTCTGGAAGACAACTTCGTCGGCTAGTAGATTGAGTCTGGTGCTCAGGGCTACGATGTCGCGCTCAGACTGCTCCCGCTGACTTTCAAGAGCTAGGACAGTAGATTGCCATATCTGCTCGTACTGCTCGCGCACATTGCGCATCTCTGCAAGGACGGTGTGGTTGAGGTCCCCCAGAAAGCGTGTGAGTTTTGTTACCTGTTGCTGCTCCGTTCTCCGCAAGGCATCCTGCATGATCCGCGACTGGTCTTCAACGTATTTGAGCGACAGCGTGAGATTGGACTCTACTTGCTGCAGGCGCTTGGTGATGGAGTTGTAAAAGCTCCCTTGTACGGTTGGAGTGGCGCTGGAGGCACTTGTAGTCCGGCTTTTTGTGCTACTGGAACTTGAGCTGGTGTTGTCTGAAGAATCTGCTGAGGTGTGCGCATTATCCGTGGTGGCTTTGGAAGGATCTGTCTGCTTCATGGGCGGTGCGGAAGATGCGTCCCGAGCCTGAGTGGCGTCTGATTTTGGAGATTCTTGAGAAGCAGAGTCTGGTTCCACAGCGCCATCTTTAGCTTGTCGTTTTGTCCCTTCGCCAGTTTGTCCAGAGCTTTGATGTCCTAGTTTTGCATCACCTGCAGCAATAGAGGATACAGCGCATGTTTCCGTCATATTTGGGAAGGGGGCTTCATCAAAACGAGGCAGACAGGTGCTTGCAAGCGCTGGAAGAGTCTCATTCTTGCCTCTGGGTTGTGGACTGGGTTGTGGACTGGGTTCAGCTGCTGTTGATTCAGCTGCTGGTCGTGTAGCAACAGTAGGAACAGGAATATCTTCTTCATCCTCTTCATGAACCTCGTCTTCTCGATTCGTCTCGCTATCTTTCCAAGAATCAAGCATCCTCGAGCCGTGTACACGGAGTATAGAAACCGGACAATAGTACTCATTCCCGTAGTGTGTCAAAAATTCCAGTCTAACATATTTGGCCCAGATCTGGGGGTTTTCCACAAGAAATGCTTGGATATCTCGCGAATTTGCGGCTTCAAAGATTCCAACCTCCCTCCATTTGTCCATTTTCACAGGATACCGATCACTTACGCTAACTCGGAAATGACGAACCATGCTAGAAAAGAATTCAAAGTTGGCGATGACAATTGTGTCGATGAGGATATCGTCGCTAAGCTCGACGATGACATATTTGTTTTTCGCGGAGCATTCCAGCAGCATGTAAGAGTCTTTGTTTTCAACCAAAATGGCTTTCGCATTTTGTGCTTGCGGCCCTGCTTTCAAGATGGTGGCACCCGCGTCAAAAGAGGAATACGAGAAGCGCTCCTTGCAGGTTTTCCCTGCATCTTTGCTTCGGCGGATAGGCGTTTTCCCGTCCTTGGACATCAAGGTTTCGTCGATATCCTCGTCGCTGTTCGCGTTTTCCGACTCCGTGGGAGGTCCAGGTTTAGGGCTTTCTCTTTCTACTTCTCCGTAATCGCCAAATACTAGGGATATCTCCCCTTCTTCGCCCAATCCTACATCATCCAGATCGGCAGACGATCTATCAGTTTTCTGACGCCCGCTTGAATTTCGCAGGTGTAAATCTTGGGGATCTTGTCCGGTTTTCTCCAGCATCATCTTCTTCCAGTCCTCAAACGACATAAAAGGTGTCGCGAAGGTATCGCCCGCAGAGGTATTCGTGAGCGTGTCCGTTTGCTCAGTGGCAGATGGAGGAGCCTGCTCCTCTACAGGCGGTCGCGTGACATGCTGGGTGGTGTTGTAGGAGTCGCCTGTAACAGGCAACTTAGTTGGAGTCGGCAGCGAGTCTGTCCATGAGCTCTTGAAGCAAAGCGACGGCAGCGTGTGTGTGATGTAGTTGATGGTTCGTACTTCGCATTGGCCAGGCGCATTTGGGGAAGAAGCCTTCTCAGCTTGGCGGCTTTGGTCGTTAGCCCGCACAAGGTCGCTTGACAGGAGAGCAAAAATGAAGCCACCGTGCCAAGCACACGAGAGGAGTTTCATGGTAGATTGCGTGGCAAGTCATTGATAGACATGTCCCCGGCGATGCTCAAAGTTGAGCGGCAGAGAGAGGTCCAGAATAGCACAAGTAACGACTTCCTACAAGGTACTACTGTAAATAGGTACTATTAGTAGGTACCTTAGTAGTGCCACTGCGTGCTTGCGGAGCACCATTAGTCTCCGCAAAGAGACACTGACGCAGGTGTTAATTAGCACCCTAGACGATTTTGGGCAAGTAGCCACTACTAGTACTCTCTATAAATGGACTTTGTTGGCTAACCCATGCTTGGATGGCCTCGCACGTTGATGTATAAGTGCATCTGTGAAGAATAGAACCATTGAATTGGTATCATCAGCAAAAAATTATTAGATTGCTTGCAGGTATAGCATTGAGCCTTCATTCATAAACTTGCAAATTTAGATGGAAAATAATTGCTAGCACTCTAAGCCACGTTGATCAAGCCGGTATTCAGTGGCTGGTCGCCAAGTACCCTCTACATTACTAATTGCGTAACTGCCAGAGTGGCAATGGTGCAACACATCGCAATGCCGGCAGCCCAGCTCCGATTTACTTACTTTCTTCTTTCAGGCTTATCTTCTCGCCTGCGAAAGGCCACCTCAGCATTACTTGATTTGCGTTCGACAGTCGCATAACCGACGCTTGTTTCATGTCGACTGCGGCTCCCCTTTGATTAACGCATGATTCTTACAATTTCACATTCCCCCAAATGGATCAAGTAATGGGCGGCGATCGCCTTCCGCTGGAAACATGGTTCTGGGAGATGCCCACATGCACGCGATGGTGGACAGCTGCAACTGTCTTGACCAGCGCTCTCGTCCAGTGCCACATGGTAACGCCATTCCAACTATTCTACAGCTTCCGAGCCGTCTTCGTCAAGTCCCAGGTTGGCCTATTCCTATCCGCTACGTAATCGCAAGTGCTGACTGATTGATGCAACACAGTACTGGCGCCTCTTGACGACGTTTCTCTACTTCGGTCCATTCTCGCTTGACTTACTCTTTCACATATACTTCCTCCAGCGATATGCGCGGCTGCTAGAAGAGTCATCGGGGCGGTCGGCTGCGTACTTCTCCTGGCTTCTCCTCTATGCCATGGCCAGTCTGATCGCACTATCGCCGCTTGTTTCCATGCCATTCCTCGGGCACCCGCTCTCTTCTACCCTCGTCTATATCTGGTCCAGGCGCAATCCCGACACCAGGCTAAGCTTCCTCGGTCTGCTTGTTTTTACCGCTCCATACCTACCCTGGGTGTTGATGGCCTTTAGCCTGTTTATGCACGGAACCGTACCGAGAGACGAGATTATGGGTGTGGTCATTGGCCACGTTTGGTACTTCTTCAACGATGTATATCCACCGCTGCACAACGGCTCCAGGCCATTTGACCCCCCAAGCTGGTGGAGGCGCTTATTCGAAGGCCGCAGAACAGAAGAGTCCGCCACGGATATTAATGATATTATGGGCGCGGCAGGTAGAGACGTCGCTGCCGTAAACGTGCGATAACCAACATGAAATGCAAGTCGTGCCTTTTTGAAATCACAGAAAGCAACCTGCCAGATTAAAATATAGCCTGGTAAATACTAACACAACGAAATAAACGCTTATGCGAAAGGCCAGGGGCCAAATGAGTACATAGAATGAATGAATAATAGAAGTAAACAAGAAACAAGAAATATATACACGCACAAATATATGTATGTTTTATTCTTGGTAATATAAATCGTCCCATTCGTACGGTTTGTTTTTTTCCGGCATCAGTGTCATACCTAATACTAGTAGGTACTACATGCCATATGCTAGATTCACCCCTTCGATGTTTGCTTCACGCCCTCGCATTTCATACGGCGCGCGGCATCTACGCTTAATATCAACTCAACGTCTGCGAAGCCCGCAAATAAGGCGAATCTTAAAAAAAGGTATTTGTTCGCAATTTGTATGAGAAAATAAAGGTAGCTTCCATACCTAATTAAAACATCTTGCTTGCATCGAAGATAATACTAGTAGTACCACGATAGCGTACCTACTACTAGTAGGTATGAGCTCCTAGACTATACATGGGTTGCAAATTCACGAGCTAAACCGTATCTGGATTAGTACACTTCGCACATGGCATTTGATAATGCAGCTTGAAAGACGACAGGCTGCTAGCTCTGCTATGCAATATTCAAGCTGCAGTCCGGTTGGGAAATCCTCTCTATATCTATTGCGCGAAACCACTTGTTGATATGATATCCTCGTGCCACTAAGCTACCCGTCACGGCTTGGTGATCCGTGTGGAACGAATTTCCGCGAGACTTTGCCGGCAAAATCCGTCACGATGCAAGATGAGCTTCTCCCCTCTGAAATCGAGCAGGTCGAATCGGTTAGTCTCTCTGGCCCTCTTTTTGGAATCTGATGTTTGAAAGGCACCGCTGCTAATGGTGACAAAGCTGATTCTTTCTCTGTATGAACCAGCTTCTCCTAGCACGATTTCCAAGACACAATCGACCTTATCGCGGCTGCAAAGTTCACCACAAGCATGGTCACTCGCCCACCACCTTCTCGGGCGTCCGGACGAGAAAGTCAAGTTTTTCGGTGCCCTCACAATCATCGTTAAGTTGAATACCGAAAAGTACGTTCGCCGTTTAGTACACTATGCACTAAGCTCTCCGATTGACATCGATCAGTGCGTCTCTTAGCGACAGTGATGCCATAGAGCTTCTCGTCTCGTTGTTGGAATGGTATATCGGGGCTCTACAACAGAAGACCGGACTGCTTGTTGTGCGGAAGCTAGCATCTGCGTTGGCCACCTATTTCATATATTTCCACAGACTATGTAACCGCTACATCTTTCACCTTCTTGTCAGCCTGGCGTCAAATCGAGCTTGGCAGCCAGGCACTATCGATGAGTCTGTTGATTTCAACGCCATATCAGAAAGTCTTACGGGAGTGCATTTGCACGCGGCTATTTTGGTGATCAGCAATATTCTTGAAGATGTTACTCGCATCGATTTGAACGCAGCAAGCAAGTATGAGAACCGTTGTACGCTTCATAAATATTATACAGCATCGCTAACATGAACAAAGTGTTGGCCTATACGACTCGGTTCTCGCAAACACTTCAGACTCTGTAACACTCATAGCGATGTGCATGAGCCGAGATGATGTTTCCCCAGAGGTTAAGCAAGATGCGCTGAGATGTCTTCAGGTAGGTGACTCTATGTCTTCTCATCTTGGCAAATTAGGAAAGGCTAAATATATTCTCTTTAGTCGTGGGTTTCATTTGCTCAAAAGACATCCGCACGAAATAGCTACATTGCCGATTCTCTGCGACCCCTTATTGGGGGCTCTATCAACGCACTGATGGTTGAGGAATTGTACAATGCTGCCGCGGAACTGCTTATTGACGTGCTCTTCAACTGGCCTTCCCTACTAACTGAGCAGCACTATACGATACTCGCCAATATCTTTGATACGCCATGGTTCCAACACCGATATGACCAACTCATCCAAGGGGATGTTGATTTTGAGTCAACACAGCTGGGATATGTACTCCTCGCTTTCGGTGAAGCCCGAGTAGAAGTTCTCATTCAGAATGACCATGAGCAGAACAAGAATATCCTATCTAGGCTGTGCGGTCTTCTTGCGGCTGACGGCTATCCAGTTGCTGAGAACAAGATTTTTGTCCCCGCCATTGAATTCTGGTCGACATTGACCGAATCTGTCTCAGATATGGATCCAGAGTCGACCTCTGCAAGCTCGGTAACTGCGATCACTATTCCATACATCTTTCAAGCAACTTCACACGCGTGGAAGAAGATCATCTACCCTCCGGCAGATGAATTCCATTCATGGGATTCGGGCGATCGCGCCGGATTCCACGATGCTAGGAAAGATGTAGTGGACCTTTTGCAAGCTGTCTATGCCTTGATCGGACCCAGGCTTGTCGAGACTTTTTCTTCGTTGATATTATCCACCTTGGAAAGCTCATCCTGGTTGGAACTGGAGTCGGCTATATTCTGCCTGGGCGGTTTAGCGGACTGCAGTCGAGAAGATCCGCGCTGTGATGACTTTCTTGCCGCGGTATTCTCTTCGCCTCTGTTTTCGGTACTTCGAAGCGCTCAGAAAAACATACCAGCCCGAGTAAGACAAACTTGCCTTACGCTAATTGAACAGTATACCGAATACTTTGAGAGAAATACCCACCTCCTTCCTACCGCCCTCAGCCTTCTGTTTAACGAAGTTTCAGAACACTCCATGGCCATACCAGCATCAAAGTCTATACACCGGCTTTGCTCGTCTTGCCGTTCACATCTACATCCTCAAATGGACGGACTACTAGCTGAGTACCGCAATTTAGTTGCTACAGCATCACTTGATTGTATTTCTCGTGAGAAGATAGTAGGCGCTCTGGCGTCCATTGCTCAAGCCATTCCTGAGGATGAGAAGAGGTATATTGCTTGTTCTGGGTTGCTTGACATTATACAAGGCGACGTCCAACAATCCATGAAGCTAGTGAATGTAACAAATGATGAACTACTACCGCAGCGAATGGAACTTCCTTGCTCTGATATCTTACCTGAGGAACACGTTGGCCTACATGTGGCTCTTAGGGCCCTGAGATGTCTCTCAAGCATGGGCAAGGGCTTACAATCTCCTCCGGACTTCTCGATTGATCTTGAGGCTGAGTCTAATCAGAAAGCCAAAATACCCAAATTGATCCAAATTCAAGAGCAAATAATACGCATCATCGTCGAAGTTCAAAATGTGTACAGTGGGAGCTCAGAGGTTACAGAGCTTATATGCAGTGTACTTCGCAGCGGTTTCTCCGAAAGTGAGCCGGGACCATTCGTCCTGACCCCTGAGGATATAGTACGCTTTTTAGTTGGGCATTCAAAAGATACGCCAAGAATTGGCATTGTTGTCAGTATGGCGTGTTCTTTTATTAGCTCTCTACCTCCTCAAATGTTGGGGCAGTATCAAAAGATACTCTCGGATGTGCTCTCTTGGGTAATTGGACTCTTGAAACAGCTTCCTGGTAAGAATTCCCCTGCTGTCGGTTATAGATGGAGCCAGCCATATTGACATGTGTGAACAGAGCCTGGAGCAGAGCCCGAGCTCGTACAGAATGGCATTGATCTTGTCAGCCGACTGCTGACTAGAAGCCCCAGCGCTTTCATCAGTCTAGAACCACCAGATGCAATCGAGTTCTTTTTTCTGTTCACGCTACAGGTTATGGATGGAAAGGAGCCATTGCCTAAAGCAGCTTCGGCGGAATTTTGGGTATGCATGACATATTTTGTTTACGCCTTCTATCGTCATGGCATCGAACGGCGAGCTAACACAAAAATAGACTGCATTTGTCGGTACTCGGGGAGATGATACAGGGCTTCAGGAAACCTTCAAGAGAGCCATGGGTACGCTTGGGCCCTTGTTAACTCAATCCCTTGCAAGGAATATCGGCGGTAATGCTCTGCGGAGCGAGTTGGACCGACTGAGTGAACCTTTGAGGAAACTTGTCGTCAACTACCCGATGTCGAGAGAGTGGCTGCAGTCCAGTCTAGACCATCCGTCATTTCCGAGCCAGAGGGTCACTCCAGAGCAGAAATCGCTCTTTGTGAAGAAAGTTATTAGGTACAGTTCCATGGATCCTGTTGATACATGCTCACTTGGCTAAAATAAGCTAGTCTTCGAGGCTCTCGGGCGACAAATCAAGTTGTTAGAGATTTTTGGCTTACTGCGAGAGGTGCTAACTTTGCCTACGCATCTTGATTCGGCCCATCTAAGACATACAAGGACGCTCACCTGAAGTTTTATCATTCAATGGCAAGTAAGGATGCACATAATAGCATAGATGTACAGCCACATGATATCCACGTTATTCTACATCAAATTGGCTGGCCAACACTGGCAACTATCATACACGTGCCTATACGGCGACTCTAAACACGAGAGGCGAGGAAATAATACATGGAAAGGCTCGAAGCGCTAGTTGACGAGAAATATCCGTTACAACCCAACCGCAGACTTGATGATATCCATCGTTTCCTGCGCACTTTCCTGGGCTTTACGTGCACCCTCCTTCTCTATCATTTCAAGATATGAATCGTTTGCGGATAGATCAAGATATCGATCTCGGATACCGTGTAGCCCGGTAATCAGTGCGTCTGAGACTGCTTCTTTGAAAATCTTGGGCGACGTGTTAGCATATACTTCGGCTAGCTGTGCCGGACTACGCTTCTCTGCATCAAAAACAGAGAATATCTCCAATAAGTTGGAGAACCCCGGGCGAGTGGCAGGATTGTAAGAGACGCCAGGGGTCGAGTCCGTCAGGGCCGAGCCAATCTTGGACCGAATGTCTTCCGGAGTATCAGTGATAAGAATCCTCGAACGCTGCGCCTTGTGAGATTTCGACATTTTATTTGTCGGTTCTGTTAAGGACATGATACGCTGAGCGGGTGCTGTCACTCAATAAGCCAGTGTGCAAGTGAGAGGAGGGAAGGGAGCTAATAGCGGCAAGCATACAGATTATGGTCGAAGGTGGGACAAGATGATTTCCATAAGCATGGTTGAAATTTGTGACACATTCACGCGCAAACTCCAAATGTTGTTGTTGATCATGCCCAACGGGCACATGAGTAGCCCTTGCAGCATATATCAGTTCACTGTTCGTTCGATATGATATACAGGGATAGTGGCGCCAAAAAGAGGCATCCATGGGAAGGCAATGCTGGGCTTACCGGTGAACGAGAATGTCAGCGGCCTGGAGGACTGGATAGGAAAATAGGCCCAACTTGAGCCGAGAGCCAACGGGCCCTTCGTCTAAAGTTGAAGATGAATCTAAGCTAAGTTTGCTCTGGGGGCTGGTCAACAGGAGAACGTTTATGCATAACAATGGCTGCGAGTCCATCTACCTTCCATTGTGTCATTCTTGAGAGATAGCCTACAGACGCAGTACATGCAAGTATCCACATCAGCTCAGAGTGAGCCGGCACCTACAACCAGTGGTAAGCTATGATTTGTGGAGTTTTCGGCTTGGTCAGGCAACGAACAGAAGACTGGTAGAAGATGGTACATCTCTCAGGATCGAGACCAATGGCAAGGAGAGCGGCTAAAACTTCTCTCTTGCGCTGTTTCAGCACCTCTGGTTTCTGAGGCACAGTGATGGCATGCAGATCGACGATAGAGTATATCAATTTAGTAGAGGGCTTTTCCTCATGTTGTAGATTTACCCATTGCCTCAGTGCACCAACATAGTTGCCCAGATGCGGCACGCCAGTGGGCTGGATGCCGGAAAAGACGACCCGAGGCCGTAAAATCTGCTTTGCCCCTGCGAGAGGTGACATCTATACCGATTGATTATTTTCACCCTTAATCTGCTCTCTCTACATGTGTTGGCAGTGGACGTGAAAAGAGAAGAATGAAAAAAAAAAAAGAGCTATAATATGTGAGTGAGTGAATCGTTCGACCTGGAGCAGAATTTACGAATTGGCGCTAGTAAGTTTAGAGCTATATTTCTAGCTTGAGTCGTGCTAAATTCTCTAATTGGATCGATTTTATCTTGTGCCGTCATTGCGGTACCTTTCATACTCGCTCACATAAGAAATAGTTTTATAGAAGACAAAAAAAAAAACAAGGCAAAAAGCCCAATTGAAAACCCCAGCATATACTAAATACTACACTGGCTCTATTTCTTCGATTATAATTTTGTGTAGCATTTTACATATAATAAGCCCCCTTCTTGGATTTGCCCAGACAAAGTTATGTTGGCAAGGTAGCTCTCTACATACCTACTAGTAGTAGATAGGTAGGGACCAAGGCCATCTGATTAAATCAAGGCCATATAGACCAAGAGCTTTTCCAATATCTAAGATGCTTTGTAAAGTAATGTAGATAAATTATGCACGTTTACACCACATAATATTTTTAAAAACAGGGTAATTGCACGAATATAAATATATATTATACACTTTTCCTTAACAATACTCTACTAGTGGCAAAAACATTACACTATTACTCGGAATTATATATATATATGTATATAGAAAAAGGAAGGTGCAGTTAAGAGCAAAGGAGGTAAACGAGAAACGAGAAACAATAAACTGTTACGCTGTGGCCTGCACTTACTCACCCTTCTTTATGCAACAATAAAATCTGCATTTGCTTCGGCGCCTATTTCCTCGGTTCCTTCTTTGTCGGAATCTGGCACTATGGCAAAGTTCAGATGCTTCCAATCCTCCAGCTCTTCAGTGACTGAGCGCATTCTATCACGGATGCTCTCAATGGCATAGCTGCCAAGCAGCAGCCTTAGCGGCGGATAGGAGCAGTGGCCCAGTTGCCAGACGAGCTCGGCGCACTTGACGGCACTTGTTGGCTGGCGATCTCCCAGCCACTGCACCATTCGCTTTGCGTGCAGAGCGGGAGACGTTGCGGTTGAATAATGCTCGCTGGGCGGCTTGATGAAAAAGTGGCCCCACGTGGGCAATGGACTGTTGCTTGAGTCAGGTTCGTCGCGTCTGACGAGCCCTGGCTCGATGAGCGTGGCCTTGACGTGGAACGCATCTGTTTCATACAGCATGGCCTCGATGAGGCCCTCCACGGCGTACTTGCTGGCGCAGTAGGGCCCCAGGCCTGGCACGCCCAGAGCGCCGGACGTAGAGCTGAAGATCAGGTACCGCCCGGCCTGCTGCCGCCGGAAGTAGGGCAGCGTCGCGTGGATGATGTGCAGCGTGCCCATGAAATTCGTCTCGAACTGGTTGCGCAGATCGTGCTCGTCCTGATCTTCGCACGACCCGATGACGCCGTAGCCCGAGCAGTTTGCGACCACGTCGACGCGCCCAAACTTGTCCACGACCTGCCGGAAGACGCGATTGACGGATTCCCGCGAGCGCACGTCGCACAGGAGGCCCAGGCAGTTTTCATGGATGCCTTCCATGTCCTTCTGCGGCGTCTCAAAGACTCGCCCTACTGAGCATACCAGATCGCCGTGCGACAAGGCGCTTTTGACCAGCGACCGACCCATGTGGCCGGTGCCGCCGAAAATCTAAAGAGGGCAGCTGTAAGCAATGAGACGGCCATGCGGAGGAGGGTTTCATGATGGCGCAGTAAGACAGAAAGACAGGAGAAGCGAAGAACGCACAATCCAAACAAGTTTCTTCGTTGATCCATTTGGCGGAGGCGGATCGCAACTCGCCGGCAGCTGCAGTTTGGGCCTCGCCGGCCCGTCGCTCGATTCACTGATTTCTGTGCGAGCCTCCATGTCTAGAGAACTCGTTTGGCGACAGCGAGGCGGCCGGCGAAATCTAGGGGCAGTTTGAGTCTACGCCTCCTGCGGGAAGAGACAGTGCAGCGGCGTCTCCCAGAGTAAGGCATAAACGTTCAAGCGGTACTGTGTGACTTATGAGGCGTCGCCAAGCTTGAGAGAGAGAAAAGAGCTAGAGAGAATTGGCCATCGGCAGTTGCGCAGAGGAATGATGATGAGAGCTTTAAACGCACCGTCGCAAGAATGTTGTTCGGTTTATGCATAAATGGGTGTGTCTTTTCACCTCCTCCACATGCCTGCCATTACTCAGACACATCGCCACCAGATCTTTCTTTTCGCGATGCGGCGAAAATGGTGAAGGTTTTTATTGTTGGCGGTGAAGGGAGTTGGGGGTCACCCGATGATGACTTGAATTCAATTGATTAGGATACAACTGGTTCCGGGGTCTTCGAATTCCTTCCAAATGACTTTGTAATTGTCCATATCTAAGCTACTAACTACAAATTACTACTGCTTCCCGAATATCCGGCCAAGACAATCGCCATGTATTTAATTTTTTTTTGTTTTTTTCCCTCGGTCGCCGGCTATTTCAGCTGAGATACTGGCCGACATACTCTTTGCGGATGTCATTGCTGTCCAGCTCTGGAGCTCGGTTCAGGGGAGTCCACTTTGGCTCATCCTTGAAGAGCCTCATGGCGTGCACATACTAGAAGGGGGAGGGGGACAAGGTCAGTGAGGCTTATCTTACTTATGCTGTGTCCGTACATCTCACTGGGTGAAAGAATTGACGCCTTCGAAAGCAGAGAAAGATGGATAAAAACTCACGTTGGACTCGTCGGTTGTGAAGCGGTGGAAGATGCCGGCGGGCAGAATGATGAGATCGTCCTTTTCCAGCTGGATGCGCACCCACTCGTCACCCTTGTTTCGGACGTCGAAGTAGCCCTGGCCGCCCCGGATGTACCGAATCTCCTCGTCCTCGTGTAAGTGCTCGTGGAAGAACATCTTGACCTTGTCCTCATAGACGTCGCCCATCTTCTCGGGCGACACGACAATCTCATCGCGGTTCTTGTATCCGCGCTCGGCGGCCAGCACATCCACCTCGCCGGTTTCGCCAAGGCGACGGTAGTGCACGCCGATGGTGGCCAAATCGCTGGCCGTCACCTCACGGCCAGAGTCGTGGGGCAGACGCTGGTCGCCCTTTGCAAAATCATGCCTCGTTAGGATCTCTCTCTCTCTTTCTCTTCGTCACAATCGCCGGTTCTTTGGATGGGCTTACTGGCACATTATCGTACATGTATGCTTTCATTTTGAACTGCTGGTTGCTATGCTATGAGGGGTTTCCAGATGATGGACTGAGAGAGCGTCAAATGACGAATATTTAAAAACCAGCGAGACTGAACGGCAGTGCCCCACTCGGGAAAATCGTTCCAATACTGACTTGGTCTTGGAGACTTGAACCATCAATTACATGCCGGGAAATAGTAATCATCCACCTTATAAAAATAGCTAAATGCTTATGGTAACTTATTGATAACTCAGTTTTATGGGCGCTTAGACTCCAACGACTCAGGCACATGCATGTTGCTGCTTGAATCTATTGCAATATGCAGCTCTCGAGCTAGGAAGATACTAAAGGCCGAAATAAGCCCTAGAGATTTCCGGCAAGCTGAGAAGTAAGCGCACCTAATGAGTGAAACAACTGGGTAGCAACTATACTCAACGGAGTTGCTAGAAACACAGGTAAAAATAAACTGAGATAATTTGAGTTGAAAAATAACATCAACAATTGCTTCAAGACACATGCATCAGTGTGAACTTGGGAAATGATAGATTTATACCCCCTTGAGTGCCTGAGCACGATGAGTATGTATGGGTAGTGCTGATTACATAAAGAGCGCAGAGCAATAGCACTACCTGGTAGGTACTAGTATGTCATTTGGTTGCAGACCTTACATACTACTACGTCATAGGTACCATGGAGCTGCACTGACCTTATTTCCTAGTAGTACCTACCTAGGTCGTCAACTACTCTCTGAATACTAAACATCATCCTCTCTATTCTCTCAATCTTACCACAATGAGTCAAGCAATGAGGCAACTCTCCGCCCTTCGCTACTCCCGAAGGCTTCTCTTTGGAGGCATCGGCACTGGCGTCTGCTACGGGGCCTTTGCGGCAAACTCCCCCATTCGGTTGGACTCTCGGCGAAAACAGTCAGCAGCAGCAGCTCCGACTCAGTATGCGGCGAAACCTGTGGAACCACTGCCCTCTCCTGAGATCATCCGGCAGATCTCTTCTGGCAGCGTTGTTGGTTAGTCAATTGGCATTTTATGTAATTTGTATTTTTGCCCTGTGAGAACTACCGTTGATTATCCTCTCCTAGGCTTTGCCACTGGTCTTGTTGTTTCGGTCTTTTCTCGCACTCTTGTGTTACTCGGCGGAGTGCTTACAGCGTGCTATCATGTAAGTGCACTCACCAGTTTTCTATCTCCTGGGCTGTATCTCCTGACGTGTTTGACTGAACCAAGCTCGCCTCCTCATATGGGCTACCCTTGCCGGGATTCCTTAATTTTCCCAAGTATCTCGCAGAGAGAATTCCTCTTCTTAGCCATAACACAAGGAATGGATGGTTTATTACATCGTTCATTTTAACCTTTGTCCTATCGGCGTTTGTAAGCCTCTAAGATATATCTCTTTCTTTCTTTCTTTCTTTCTTTCTTTCTTTCTTTTTTTTTTTTTTTTTTTTTGTGTGTGTGTGTGTGTGTGTTTGTCTCTATAGAGAATTACGCCTACTCAATGCGCCGGGTTTCTCGTTCTACCCAGGCCGTCGTAATGGCATCTCCCTCAAAGTATCCCTTGGTCTTCTCCAAAATTTCCGCATTGGACGCATTCAGCCAAGCCTTCTCATCCTCCGTGAGCATACTCTCGTTTATCAAGCTCCTGCAATAGGGAACCATGGTTACATGCTCGAAGCCAAGGAATGGCTTATCCCCAAAGGCATGTTTCGTCTCAACCTCTTTCACCATGACGATGTTCTCAATTCGAATTCCAAAGTTGCCATCTTCATAATATCCGGGCTCGTTTGATATGACGTTTCCAGGGGCCAATGGCACTTCGGTATACTGAATTCGAGTACCAATACCAATTGGACCTTCGTGGACATTCAGGAATGATCCCACACCATGGCCTGTGCCATGTCGATAATCCAATCCTGCTTTCTGCTGTGCATTAGTATGAAGAAGGCAAAATTACATGACTTAAGACGCATGTAGACTCACCCAGAGATGTTGTCTGGCTAGAGAATCGAGAGCAAATCCTGTCGTCCCTTTGGGGAAAATAGCTACATCCAAGGCTATGTTTCCTTTAAGAACGAGCGTATAAGCTTCTCGTTCAGCTTCCGAAGGCTGCCCAAAGTGTAGTGTCCGCGTAGTATCCGTTGTGCCATCCAAGTACTGAGCCCCTGAATCACACAGGTAGATAGCATTGGGGTCAATGGTAGCGCAGTTCCCACGTTCGGGACCATAGTGAATCACAGCCGCACTAAATGCCATTGTCAGCACAACATTGGGGCGAGGGGGGGTCCCGGGGGGTGTATAAACTCACTTCGCCCCAGTCGATGATATTGTCGGGAATGATAATCCGACGAAGTGCTCTTTCTGGGATCGCAGCTCCTCTAACTTATCAGCAGCCTGTACCTCATCAAGCACAACTTTTTTGTTTACAAGCTGGTCCTCGAGCCATGCAAAGTACTGGATGAGAGCGGCGCCGTCTCTGATATGGCAAGCCCGCATTCCCTCCATTTCAGTTTCATTCTTGACAGCCTTAGCATCCCCAACAGGACTGCGAATCTCTTCGACTGCTGTATCTCCACCCAGCGCTCTCTTCAGGGCCCAGGATCCTTTGTTAGACATGAGAAAGCTACCAGCGGGGGCGCCACCTTCCTTCTCAGTAGAGGCGACAAATTGCTGATGAAGTTGTTCCGCATCACGGAAGAATGTCTCGTATGGCTTGACGGCAACTTCATATTTGGCCAAGTGCGCTCGGCAATCTTCGTCCAGTTTGGATTCATCCACATACAAAGCCGATCCCTTTGGCGTGATTACAGCATACGAGAAGAAGACCGGGTTGTAGGGGATATCGTTACCGCGCAAGTTGAATAGCCACGCCACCTCGTCAAGCATTGAGATGAACACACCTGGAGATCGCTTCTTCTCAAGCTCCGCCTGGAGGTCGGCTAATTTGCTCTGTACTGATTTGCCGGCAAATTTCTCGGACAGAACTCTAATCCCTTGCTGAGGTCTAGGTGGTCTGCTGTCGGCCCAGACTTTATCCACCAAGTTGACATCAAGGGGGACCAAGTCAGAGCCGCCGCTTTTTCGAATCTTCTCTGCGAGCTTCTTTGCTGCAGAGCCCGTGACCAGAGTTGAGTCTACGGCAACAGTCTTTCCTCCAGCAGACTGCTCGGCTGCCCACTCTTGCCAGGTGGGAACATCTTGGAGCCCCTGCTTCAATAGTGTCCAATTTTCAT
Organism: Trichoderma hamatum GD12; assembly: GCA_000331835.2. Classification (NCBI taxonomy): domain Eukaryota; kingdom Fungi; phylum Ascomycota; class Sordariomycetes; order Hypocreales; family Hypocreaceae; genus Trichoderma; species Trichoderma hamatum. Next base: position 636 of record ANCB02000367.1, on the reverse strand, counting down.
CCAGTTGCTGAGTAGCTTGGTTGAAGTATCGTCCATCGGTCGCGAGAGCTGCGGCGGTTTCTGTGATGACTGCGCATCCAGCGGAGCCTGTGAATCCACTGATGAACTCGCGCCGAGCGTCACATGAGGCGATATACTCGGAACTGTGGCTATCTTCTGATGGTACGACTGAAAAAGATACAGATGTGAGCGATACTATGTCAATAATGGCCAGGCTGGCGGGTACCAAGACTAAATGTACCGCAAACCCTTACCATAAATCTGAACATTGTGCTCTTTCATCAGAGCTCTCAGCTGAGCGAGCCTATGGGTAGTGCTTGTTTTGGCCATAGTTTCAGTTGCGAGGCGGCGGATGAATTGGGAGGGAGGCGACCGTGGGAATTTGCAGGCGAGACTTGGAACAGATACTAATATGCCTCTATACATCGAACGATGAGCAACTCCTTGATATACAGCAAGAAGGTTTATATCATCTACACAGAATGCCATATTCAATAGACCCCACGTGAGAGGGGCAGAATAGTACCTATTATAACCGTCTCTACCCCCGCTTGCCCCATTCCCCCGCATTGCCTGGGGAAAATAAGATTTTTATATTTAGAAGCCTGGTATTATTTGAAAATAAAATAATATTTT
>ANCB02000366.1:0-46010 GCA_000331835.2 Trichoderma hamatum GD12 | reverse complement strand
ATTTAATTATCACCCGTATATACATACATACGCAATGGAAAATTCGGGGCCGTGTTAAGTTTACTATAATAGTTCAGCGCATTTTAATTTTTGCACCCTAGGTTCTCGAGTTGGAGCCACAGGGTTCCGTTTTCTAAAGCATCTGCACCTGCGCAGACCAAACGAGCGTTTTCACAATACTGTTTCTCTTTTGGCCTAATTTCCAAAATGGCCCCTTGGTAGTGGTGTTATACACAAGCAAACGCCGGCTCAACGTGTCTATGATGTTGACATGATACTGTAAAAGAAAGCCCCACTATCGAATGTTGCGAGGGAATACGGTATGCATGTTGGTTCTGAAGAGGGTCTGACTCCATGTTCAATGGCAAGTTTCAATTTCGGATTGTGATAGATAATAAACGTTCCAACCAACAGCGGTAGATACGAAGAAACGAAGAATGCTTATCAATTGTGGAAGCCGCCGCAGCCGTCACCTGATATCCTATTCTTTCTCGCATGCAGTATTAATAGGAACCGAGCTGGCCATGTTTCTACTATTGAGTAGTGTGGTAAAAATGGTGTGATGCTTAGCAAGTATGTTTGGTTTCTTTTCTAGTCCGCCAAAGACGCCCCAGCGCGTGCCGACTGACCTCGTTGTCCCGGTCGGCTTCTTTGACGACACTATTATTTTTAGAACCTTTGTCCTATATACCCTATTTGTTTTCGACGATGTACTGGACCCTGAGAGATTACGTACTTCGCTAGAAAGCGTTGTGAGCCGCCCTGGCTGGAACAAGCTGGGTGCTCGGTTGAGAAGAAATGTGCGCCTCCTCCCCTACCGGCCAGCGCCGATATTAAACATCTGTACGCCATTTAGGATCGTGGAGAACTTGAGCACCACATACCTGCCGTCTTCTCCCCAGATCGCCCGGCGGTGGGATTTAGGCATGTCAATTGTAGCGCCTTGGCTAAGGAAGACCATCCCGCGGCATCGTGTATACCACGTCCTCCCTGCAATGGCCGGCCGGCGGTTGTGGGAGATCCAGATGACCTCTCGGAGCTAATATATGGCCATGGGGTGCCTAAAACGCTGGATGATTATATATATACCGACCGTCCTCAGCTTGGTCTGCGTGTTGTCTCATTCAAGGATTCGACAATCGTCGTCCTTCATTGGATACACCTCGCCTTTGACGCGATAGCAAAGCGGTCTCTTCTCGACGCCTGGATGCTGATGCTTCAAGGGAGAGAAAATGAGATCAATGAGCCACTAGGTCCCGACCAGTATATTTTGGAGCACTGTGGCAAGCATCCCACAGAGCCCCATGTCCTCGCCAAACACCATGTGTCCAAGCTTGGCCTTGTCTGGTGGGTGCTTCAAAATTCCTACAACTTGATAGTCAGAAAGAAAGAGCATCGTATGATCTACGTGCCTGCTGCATACCTCATGAATTTGAGAGAGAAGGCTCTCGCGGAACTTGCTGCTCAGGCTACTGGCGAGAAATTGGAGGTTCCTTTCCTAAGCGAAGGAGATATCCTTGTGGCTTGGGTATCTCGCTTGGCGATTGCTAATCGTTCAGGAGATTTGGAGAGAACCGTAAGTGATTATTCTTGCTGCATTCCAGATCACTGAAGATTGTATGCTAGCTTTGCCATCCAGGTTGCTATACAACAAGCATATCAGTGGCGACAGGTTTTGGCGGATCTGATCCCAGACAAACGACCATTCCTTAGCAACTGCGTTGGCTTTCTTAGTACTCTAATGCCGGCTAAAGATCTGTTGCAGAGACCACTCAGCTATATAGCATCCCAGATTCGTCAATCGATTAAGGAGCAAGGCTCTCGTGAACAAGTCGAGGCTTACACATCGCTGATCCGACTTGACCCAGCCAGCAGGGCGCCTCCATTCTTCGGTGACAGCTCGATGCAGTTGCTCATGTTTTCCAACTGGCAAAAAGCCAACATGTACGGGGTCGATCTATCGGCTGCGACTGTGATGCCACGGCGCACACCACTGACGCCATCCTATGTCCAGAGCATACAGGGTCCATACAATTTCACCGATGGAATCATTATCGTGGGGAAAGATACTGGAGGGAATTACTGGCTCTCTGGATATAGAGCAAAGGGTCTCTGGGGGATGATGGAAAAGAAAATGAAAGACGAGGTAATCTAAGTAAAGATGACGATTGCCCAGCGGCGCCGGTTGTCGTGTGTGCTGTGCCACGCATATTGTGGCCCAAACCAATGGTTTGCCTTGATATTCAGAACTTGGCCGGTTGCATGAATTGCGGTGGGCCTGATAACTGACCGTCGGGGGCGGATTGAAATTGTTGTAGTAAGCCAGGTTTGGATTGATAGCCGGTGCATTGACCATACGGTCGGCGAATAATGATCAGAATATCTGCATTATATTCCTCGTGGAAAAATGCGCTTTTCTAGATAAACCATGTTAACGATTTCTTACATCCCGGATAGGATCTTTGTTGATATGTGAACGGCAGCGAGCTATGGTAGATGAAGTGGTGATAAACATTATTCAGAACCAAACTACTGCCTGAGAGCGATTCATGGATTCCGAATTTGCCATGACGGCAGCTCTCATTGATCCGCAGCTCGAGTTAATGGTTCAGGGCGCCGCCGCCGGGGGATGCAATACTAATATCCCCTTTCAACTTCAACAGCATTTAAACCGTGGAACTCCACGTTAGAGTCAAAAGGAGAGTTGCCGCAACCTGCACAAGTCTTGGGAATGATCGGATCGGACTTACACAACCATGAAACGTCTTCCGCGTCCTTTTCCCTCAGTACCGAGCAGGATATGCAATTCCCACTGTCCCCATTGAAGGGCTCTACAAACTTGTGCGAGTCGCCCGGAGGTACATCCATCTCCACGGGACTCTCCGAGACTGGCACCGGCACAGACCAGAAAACGCCAAAGGCGAAAAAAGCCAAAAAGCACGCCGGCGTCGAAGCGACACGGGAAAGAAGGAACATGACAGGATGGCCGCGTCAAAGTGCCAGCAAAAGAAGAACGAAAATATGGACGAGCTCAAGGAGATGATGTCGAGCCTGGAGGCGCACAACAATGACCTTCATACGGAGTACCAGCGACTTTGCCAGGAGACTGGCCAGGTCAAAAGCGATCTGATACACCATACCGAGTGCGACGATCCCAACATTAATCAATGGGTCACGAACAAAGCCAAGGGCTACGTGGAGAAACTGGTCAAGATGCTATCCGCCTTACGGACCTTGAGATCCCGTATCTGAAAGATATAGAGGCAGATAGCCTCTTTTAATATCGCATCTTTATCTAGTCTCTCAGTCTCGTTGCGTTGGGCCGATTACCTAATGAAACATTAGAAGAAAAGCCTACTAAGAATAAAGCAACTTAGGTAATTAAATGATATACAGAGTATATTTTAAGGCTTGAAAAAGATTACGCATAAAGAGTTAATACGTAATGTGATCCGGAGATATATTTATAAAAATAAATAACCAAAAAATCTCTTTTCACTTATAACATATTGTTACTCACGAGAGGGGAAATCTACTGTTGATGTTAAGCTTATGTTCCTGCTGGCAGTTCGTGACATGCCATTCTCTGATCCCCCAGGCCATATCCTACGGGTACTCTCATAATCAGAATCCAGTCTTTCTTCAATATGCATTGTGGTAGTGGTGGTCTTCCTGATTCCAGTGTTTGTGTGGAGCGACGGCAATGGCTTTGTTGTGTTGTACGTCTCCAAGGGAATCATATCGCCCGCTTGTTGCGATTCGACGGCGGCAGAATTGCCTGTCTGCGACACTGGACCAGTAGTGTTCTTCTTCGAAATGTAAAGATCTCCACTTCGTTGACTGCTATCTGGTTCTTTTCTGCCAGTAACTATATCCACTAAGCGATTCAGTACAGTGAACTCAAGTTGTAGTTTCACACTGTAGGCGAATGGCTTGTATGATATTTGGTAGTCGTATAGGTTTGCGAACTCGAGTATTATGATAGTGCTATCAAGAAGTATAATGAGAACATTAACAACAACAAGATGCTGCATTAATGTTCGACTTGATCGATGGTTTCCAAGACATTTTTCGATTCTCATAATGCCGACTGTCTCAATAATGTAAAAGGTGGATATCATGACTTCTTGTAGAAAGAAGATGATGACTTCCATTTTTTCGGCAATGGAGTACGGTTTTGCAAATATTTCGGGGTTGTTGGAAAACGAACCATACACCATCGGGATAACGGTGCCATGACAGACAATAGCGTCGACAATGATGATCCACAGTATGATCTTAAGGAGCCTTGGATTCCGCATCACCAGATGTAGCCGTGACCAAAGCACCAGCGACTGGCCGGTAACCATACACACCCACCCTGCCAAACTAAGCGTACACGATAAGTAGCCAAGCGACTTTGGGCTAAAGAACTTAATCATGAAGCCAGAGCAAGACAGGGCGATGCCAGTGGTCGACGTCACAAAAGCCCAGAAATAAAGCCCAGAATAGCGCCTAAATGTACCAAATATAATACAGAAAAGCACAAGAACATTATAGAAGGCTAAAGACAGAAAGACAATAATGATGGTTGAGGATTCATCGGGGGAGTCAGCCTGATTTGCTGAGCCAAAGGTGCGGGTTTGTATCTGATTCGCCATTGGACTAAAAAAAATGCCTTCTTGCTAGGAGACGAAGTCAGGGAGAAAGGTGATAATGGTTGTGTCAGCAATAAAAGATGATTTGCCATTTGATAATGGAGATGGGGAATGTCCAGGGGAATGACTGATCGGCAGTGAGCGCCCCAGTTCGATTTATATTACAGTGAACCCATGTACGTATGTTGCAGGTTAGCCATAAGACTGAACCAACGGTCAGAAGCGCTTCGGCATGTCGCTGGCATCGTGGACGAATGACATTCCTGCAACTAGACAAGGAGTGCAAGTGCCGAGTCTTCACTTATCTAACTGGCCCAGCTGAAATCGCGCTGGAAAAGCTGCGATCGCTAACATGCAGCCACAAGAATCCGGGAGATTATCACAACTCACATCTGCAACGCCCCTATAAGCTGACAGGAGTAGTGAACGCCACAACGACAAACCTGGGCTACAATCCTGGGTAAGGTTTAGCACTAGAGATCCCGTCAGGTCGGTTGAAGGAATACATGCCTAGCTTGCCACTAAAATTGTAGGTGGGAAAGCGGAAGGACCAATTTTCGCCCCGTGCCCTTGGACAGGATCTACGATATTGATTTACTCCACATATGAGACGGCTGCTGCTGAGGCTTTTTCACATGCCTCGTCTCTAGCATATCAGCTACCGCAATCTAGCACATATCGCTTGGGAAGCGAAGTGCATCACGTGAAAGCTGAAACCCAACGCGTACATATATTTCTGCGCTTTTCTCAAAGGGGCTCCCGCGTTGAGCTTTAGCTCCGGCTCTCGTTGATTCGCATGTCTAATGCAACTACAGATCTAGAGTACTTGGGCTTTTTTGTTTGTTTGTTGAATTATGAATGTCCAGTAAGTAAAGCTGGCCATACAAAGCCTCATCCTGGCAAAAGTTCCGTATAAGCCGCAGGTTTATATCATGCATTCACTAAGTTTCATATCTGTCACTATTGGGAGGCTTATTTTCTTTTTCTTTTTTTGGGTTAAGGGGGGGCTATCGGCTTATATTATCCACTAGTTTCCGGAACTTTGGGTATCCCTTGCGACCTAGGAGGTAAGTGTGCTGTGTAAAGCCTGCCTGTCGATCCTTGTCTGACACGTCTAGGAGGAAGGGCCTGGCCATTCTGCGGGATACAGAGGGGTCCCGGTTCGCGGTACTTGCAGAAGGGGTTGGCGTCCTAGCCAAACCTCTCATGGTATTTCGTGAAATCGCCGTGTCGTAGTCTCTCCGCGAGGAGCCTCTGCAGGATGGGGCGGTGAGTTGGAGCTCGGGGGGCATGGAGTGAACGCTGAGACGGGCCTTTCTGTAGGAGGAAGGGGTTTTGTAGCCAAAAACTAGCTCTTTTTGTGGCTTATAGTGAAGTGATCTTGAGGAACTTTGGGATTTCTGAACCTCTCTTAGCTAGTGTATTCGCCATTTCGTTGTTATATACGTTTTTATGTCCTATGACCCATGAAACTCGGGTGGTAACTCTGGGTGGTGTGTCCTTAGCGATTTTTCCGACGCCTATGTATGCCTCTTGTGATGAGGCGAGGTGGTGCCTAGAATTCCATCGACGACAGTCGAGTTATCCAGGAGTAGTAGAAGTCTGCTGATATCAGGGGTGTCGGCGATTCATAGCTTGGCTAGTTTTATCGCCTCGAAGGCCCTGACCGCTTCTGTGGCGTAGACTCTGTGTTGAAGAGATATCCGCAAGATGTCGTGGCTTTGGTGTTGTGGAAGGTAATCGCCCCCTAAGAGAGTCCTTGGTATAGTATAACCTAACTATTGAAATTTAGTATAATACACCTGTGAGCGCCGGACCCTCCCCCCTCTCCCTCTTAAAAAAAGATAAAAGATATGTAAAATGTTACGACCTGGTTCCCCGTAACAGTTGAATCCCTTACAATAGCTGGTTCCGTTACAGTAATCGCTACAATAGCGATTATTGGCCTAATCTTTTACCCTGTTTGGCTTAACGGTATACGGATCGTTACATAAAATAAAATTAAAAAAATCTAGAGCTGAAAAAAGGGGTGGAGTCTTTAACCTGACTGTCGCCTACATTATTAAGGGTGCTCAGATTTAGAAAATCGGAATGACTTATATATGAGTCTGTGTGCACTAACCTCAAGCCTCTATATAACCGGTTGTGGGTAGCCTTTTATGCCGAAAGTTAACTGGTTATAGCTATTCAGGATATGTGTTAATTTGGGAATCATTACTCTGTTATCAACTTGTGGTATATATATAAGGCATATATCCCATATTCTAAAACTTTATATCTTATGTCGTAACCGCTAGATCTCTTCTCTGGGTTCAGTGATCTCTTGATTAGTTCTAAAAGTTGTGGTGGGGATCTTCCAGGAATTGTTAAGCGGCATATTTATTCCAGGATGTCGAGAGGGTCGATCTCATTCTAGCCCTCACCGAAACACCCACTAGAGGCCCTGGACGGAGCATTGACCTGGTCTTCTCCAACTGCGAGTTTTCCCCTCACTTGGATGCTACCTTGAACACGGGCTCTGATCCCTACACCGTCGTGGGCACTTAGAGAGATTCCTGGGGGTGGGAAGCAACCTGTTCCCCCCGAATGCTAGGAGGATTTCGGACAACTCATGAATTCCTTCGCGTGGACTCCCAGACGTTGAATTACCCTCTTCCCCCAACCCCAACGGAAGACGACCAGGCCGGCAAGCTCATCGCTGATTTTTCGCTTTCTTTCCACATCTATGGTCGTTGGTTCACTTGCAGAATGCCCAGATTGTCACTTGCGTCACAGATGTGGATACATGTACTAGGCCGGGGGCAAGGGACCCCTGTCAAATCTACTAACGGATGGGATTTCCGGTGGACGCGGCCCGTGCATGACCGCGGCCCGTGAGAAACCACAGCCGGGAATCAGCAATAGCGCTACAAAAGAAGTTTATGTTGCGAAGGGTGAAGGCCACGGCGTTACTCAGAGCCGGCCTCGACCCCGTCACCTGGACCCTGGAAGATCCCCCCTCCATCACGAAATCTTGGTCTGCCACCATGCTCTCCCGAGTGGGGCCGCTTGTCAAAATATCTGCCCACAATCTTATTTGTGCCTCTCATCTACCGAAACCTACGGGGTAGGCCTACTCATTAGAAGTACGGAGTAGTAGCAGTTCAACTAGGAATACTATGAGGCTCGTATAGCCATAGCTGTCTGCAGAGGCATTTTCGTTTTAAAGGCCCGTATTCCGTACTCGTACGAGCCGGTAAAATATAGGATAGAAAGCCGTCCACACGAAGGTCAGTCACCCACGGCATGAAACAGGAATAATCGCAAATAAGCTCTTGTATCTGCCTAGTCATACTCATTTACATGTGCTCTGATTTTCTAGTGGGAAGGCGATGGCATAGTATAACAATCGTTCGGGGTCAAGCTATTCAGAACAGGGGTTTTCGGCCGCAGGCGGACAGGTTGAACGGAGCATATTGCGGACGGTAAGCATCCATGGCAATTTGGTCCAGACACGCGTCTACATTAGCAAGAGACAGACTTGGGGATTGTACACTTGCAACCAACACACATACCATAGAGTCGTATTGCATCAAAAAAATTTCTCACCTCCATTCCATTATAAGTTAAGCTCAAAAGCTATCCATCTTTTCAACGCCACTAATTCTTCAGCTCATGTAGCTAAGCAGTGCGCTTGTTATAGGCGGTGGGCTTGGAATTTGTTAGCAACTCGGCTGAAGCAGTGCCTCGACTTGAAACCTTTCGCTTTAAATGCCATCGGACTTAAACCTACTTCTTATCCAGTTTATTTCATACCTCTGCAATAAATCATAGAGCCAGTTTCTGTCCTCGTAGGCAAGGATCTTTTATCTCTCTTAATAATAGACGCTTAACTGAGAAATGATTGCCCACGTAATCGTGTTTTATTCTCAACCCCCAAAACAATTAGCATACCGCAGCAGATGCTCGATATTGACTCACCATAGCTCGATTAGCTTTACCTGTCAGGGTATTCTGAGCTGAAGCTAGCTTTCGTAATGCTACTGGATAAGTTACACATTAGCTGCAGCTTTTCAGCCACCATTACTAATAAACAAGTGGTCAAAACCTCTCAGATACTATCAGTCAGTGGCCATTCAAGCCACGTTGCAAGAGTCCGCTAAACTATTGTCATGCACAGCCCCTTTTCAGTAGCCAGGGTGATGGACAGGATAAACACCACACTCCCCTCCCGCCAGGGTATGTTTCAGCCACCGGGCCAGACAACACCCGGCAATGGGTTTTGCGTACTGCACATCGCAAGATGGTGCCTTGTAACATGCCGTTGTGCCAAAGTTGACATAATACTTGTACAAGCCCAATGCAACTGCACTGTATCGAGAAATTCAGCGATTAGTTTATTGCATTTGTCTGTGCTGTTAAGCGATGGTATGAATGTGCCATTTTGGTTTGTTCTTTGACAGTGGCATAATGTAAGAACGGATTGTTCTGCATTAATCCAAGGTCTATGTACGCATTGCAACAATTAAATGTCAATTTTATGGCTTACTGTATGTTTTTGAGTTAGATGACATCTGATCTCCGCCACTAACAAGGCTGCCGTATCTCTTGGGTCAGTGCTAGGGCACCCCATGGGGCTGGGACATCCACAAATTCGGACGAAGCTTGGTCCACCTTATTAGTGAAAGCTATCATCAAGGATGATCTTAGCGAGAGAGCAATGTCTAGGTGTCCAATGCCGTCAATTTCTGATAGATAGTGGTCTCTGTCAGATTAACTGCTTTAAAGGCGATTCAATCGCCCTATCCTTACCTAACAGTAAAGCGATATAATAGGTTGTAGCAATACCTATGGAAGATATAGTGGGGTCTTCCCCAAATGCGCACTGAATACGTACTCTATATTAGCAGGGAGAAGCAGAAAGTAACAGCAAAAATGAAAAAAAGTATAAAGTCAAATGAAGAAGAATATCCACTTTCTTAGAATTTGCCTTCGATATAAATATAGCCCATGTTACACTCAATGCATTCACCATCACCAGAAAAGGCCAGGTTAGACCATGTCGCAATGGTTTGGAGATAGCGATCAATTAGGTTGCGGCAAGGTATCTACTGTAGGGAAACGGTACATGTACCTACATGATTCCTCAAGAATTTTACATTAGTCGACTATTGCTCTTCTTCTTCCGTACTCTCAGCCAAAGAATTAATTTGATTACCACTGGTAGCGAGCGTCGCAATATTTACATTTGCAGTGGTGATTAATGAGAGACGTAGACACTGGTCTTATGGGGAAACAGTGTCGAATGAGGGAAGTATTTAACATGGTAATAATCATATTAATATACAAAAAGTATTATCAATATCTAGACGGCCATATATATAATCCAATGAGTTTAAACATATTCGCATAATTAATATGCTACAAGCACGTTGGAATGTCACAGATAAGCAGGATAAGTTACTTCGCATGGGCTATGCCTTTTAGTGTATGGATTTTCATTAAATGCCTCCTTTATAGTTTATATTTGATCAGGTGTTCTCTGACTTTACAAGGGTCGAACCAACAGCTTTGACTACCCAGGGTATCATCGGCGACCGTTTTGACCCTTAGTGTGCTTCAGCGGGTGCGGGCCGTATCATATTCGGGATTCCGCCAAGTCTATGAGGAAGGTGAGAAATGTGTCCAGAGTCAGTCTTGGTGTCGGGGAATGGGGAAAGGATGTCTGATGCGCTGTATGTGTTCATGTGCATGTTCAATATTGAGGTGGTCGCTTCATCGGCATTGGTGTCTTTGGCCTCGATTGCAGCTAGCATTTGGGTCGAAATAACGCAAAATACCTCATCTAATATACTTAAATAACATACGATCATTGTTTTTTAGAAATTGATGCCAGTTACGATGAGAAGATACGCTTGGCATGATCGTCGAGCTGCTCTGAAAGCAGTTGGACACTCATTTTTGATAGCATGAGCTTGGAACAATGAGATTGATTGGACGAGACTCCCTGCCTGCGTCTCTGATGTCTACTCTGCAAATTCACAATAACCCCCCCAAAACAGAAGATTGCCTTTCGCATGTAGAGAATCTTTCAACAAGTAAGTGATGCTGAGCAGCCAATAACGGACAGGCCGTCGCAATCAACACGGATGTCCCGTATTGTTAAGATTCTGAGAATGCTTTATCCAGTATCTCGTTGAAACGAGCTGCCTCTTTTCGATTAGTTACACGGATCCGCCACATAGCGAGCTCAGTTCAACCTATCATCAGCCGTATTTAATACATCATTGTAGGGCACACACGAACACTTTGTGGGACTAAAGACAAACTAACAGCCAACACGCATATCAGCAATCAACATGCATACGATTCCTTCTTGGCCGGGCACCGCCCCCAGCCTCTGCTATTCGTATTTTACTGAGCTATACCCCTCCTAATCATCTTTTCAGAAGAAGCGGGCTAGAATCACAGTTAATGCCTCATCTTTTTTTAATATGGCAGACTTTTTTGACTCACCAGTTATTAGGGAACTTGCTGCAATACTTGAAAACATCGATCCTTTTCCAAACCCAAATGATTCAGATTTCGAAAGATGTCGAGGATTTAAGAAAGACACCATAGGCCGCTGCAGAATTCGCCCGGCTCAAGAGCAGAATCAAGTTGATGGCCTTTTATCTCAGTTTCGGAGTATGACAAAATGTGTCGACACCAAAAGCCTTTATGATAAAATGCAAACTTTCATTACTCTTACTCACTGCAAAAGATATCATCTCGATGATGCTCTTGAAGCTTTCGACAGATGGAAAGCGCAGCGAAAAGCAGCCACCTCAAATTCACGGCCAGTAACTCCGTTGAGGAGTGTGACATCACACAATGATTCTTTCGAATTTGACTCTGATACCAACAGCATGTCATTCACTAGCCTTGAGTCAAGCAGTCCAAAATATGGCGAGTCTACATTGGATCTTCAGATTGCAGACGAGATGAAGAACTTGAAAATCACCACTACTGTGCAAGACACCAGCTCACAGATAAATGATAATGATGTTGACGAAATTGATTTACAAAGAAAAAGATTTGAGAGAATGGGTGATGCTCATATCCCCAAAAAAGTGAAAGGGTACAACCACGGGAAAATATACCAAGAACTAGAGAAGCCTCCTGATGCGGGGTCTCGACCCGGCATTCTCTATGTTCTTGAGCACACAAAGATATCTGGTTTATTTAAGATTGGACGGTCAATATTCCCAGCAGATGTGAGACACAAACAAAACTGCTATGCAATTGACACGGAAGTTGCTTATGCGACTGACGAACCATTCTTTGGACATTCACGAGCTGAAAAAATTGCTCATAATATCCTACATCACAAAAGGCTCTTAGTTGTTGAATGTGTTCGTTGTGGTAAAAGGCATGACGAGTGGTTCCTAGCAACCAAGGACGACGTGCTCAGTGTTGTGGAACTGACAGAGCGATGGCTAAAAATGCCCGCATACACGCTGCAAGATGGGGTATACAAGCTAACCCCAAAGGCAAATGATATACACAAGAAGCTGTTTCGCTTTTCTATGTCTAAAATGAATTCACTTATGGATGAAGTCTACAACACAATAAATGCTTCTCGAGCATTCCCTAATGCCACATCGGTAGGAGCTACTCGAGAAACAGGAGCCTCTGCAGAGAGAGCAATCCCGAGAATTTTGGTTAATGAAAGTCCTGATATAACACTTTCTCAAGGACATAAGCGGGCTAAATCTCCCGCCGCAAGAACCAGTGACAAACGAGATGGACCATTGGTGGAAACCAAAGAAATATTTGAAATGCTTCAGAGACGATCGAGAGAGACGACGCCCGATGGTGACGGTAATTATATAACCGTTACGGAGCTTGAGATTACGAGAACTATTCGCACAAAGGTATCTATATCGGATCTTAAACAAGGTAGTGGAATTTATGACGGCTTCAAACCTATTGCCTTTGATCGCAATAGCAAAAAACAAAGGGGCACAGAAGTCAAAGTCCAGGAAATGCAGAAATCTTAAACTGGAATACTGCGATGAATGAGGAAGCATAGTTTGGGAACTGTTCACTTGTGATTCAATTTCAATTTGTCCATATGCTTCGTCGTAGTAGGTAGGACACAAGGTGCTAGCTTGAGGAAGTTGTTTGCTCATGAAGTTAGCATATACCGCCATAGGCATTGAAAATCTTGACTTTTTGTATTTATTTCTATTATTCTTACATGTGTATTCTCATTTTACACCTTTTATAGCCCGGCAATAAGGTTTAAATAACTTCGATTGAAAGAACTAACACAAAGTAGGAAGCCAAAGCTGGTCTTACGATCCGTATCCAAGAAGACCCTGATCGTTATCAAGATACTCAAATTGTCTACTCGATGCACCCCAGCTGTGCAGTGAATTATCATTAGGATGATCTAGATAGGCACAATAACCTCTTTAAATTAATTCGCGAGGCCTGTGGTAGACTGGATAACGAGTGGGATGCTGACGCACCTAAAGAGCGGTTTGTAGCCCACACACTTCGTACGACATAATGTATGTCTGCTGAGAACACCGAGTGTCTTAGGACTTTTCGGACGTCCTACTAAGATCATGCTTTCTACCAGAACATCAACTACCTTCTCTCAATATTCTGGTGGGACAGTCTCGGCGTTATGAATTGAAAGATTGGCATAAGTCGTGGTTCAAGCACCTGGAAAAATATGAAGACTCGACATGTTGCCGCGAGCATCAGGCCCGAGCATACCTTATCCCGGTTTTCGAGCAACTCAACATACTATTTAGAAGAAGCTCGTGGCTTCTACCCATATATGAAGTTGTCGATTGGTAACATGTCTGTCGCATACTCGTCGACCGACTCTCAGAAATTGAGAGTCGATGTTACCTCTTAGCTGGTAATGCAGAATCTGATATAGGTGCTACAGTAAGAAATGGTAGGCTACAGCGTAGCGATAGAGGGATTGACTTATGGCATGAATTGAACATGATCACGGCAAATTCCACAAGACTTTAGGAAGCTAGGTAGCCCCATATAGTTCGAAATACTACCTATGTCCAACATAATACACAAGCGAGTGGATAAACATTTTCCACAATCCATACCTCCAACTTACAACTCTACATTCCACACCTGTATAATATAGTATCTACTGTACAAGAGGCTAGAATTATCTTAGCCTTCCAAGCTCTTCAAAAGGCCAAAATCTCAATGTTAAGATTACTGCTACTATATACAGTATATCACATACGACTTTATAAAGATGACGCGCTGGTTAACCTACACGACGCAATATTACACCCGAATCACAGAAACTCAAAGGTCTAGAAGAGCAGGCCATTGTTCAATATATTGAATCTCATCACGCGATCGTTTCTACCTAGGTTATTGATATGGCCAACCAGTTGCTGCACGAACGCGGTGCATTACCTATCAGTCATCCTTTATTTATTTGATGCATCTCAGTTCGACGTCTAAGCCGTCCGTACGGAATATCCCTAATCGCCACAATCAACATAAAATTAACAACAGATCACATTAGATCCCTGAAAGATGTCTTATATACTAGGGATAAAATATCAGCATCCTCGATGTCGGTAAAGAAGACATCGACTTCAACATTGTCTTCCAAGTTGGACCCTGCCTTCTCAAGCGCTCTTCAAGTTCATTCTGTGCTCGGAGGCTTCAGGTGTATGGATTTGTTTGGTGTGCCCCTTCGTGGCGTTTCTCTCGGCATCACAAGTACTGACTTACTTTCTTTTGCCTGTTTATCTGACTACACAGCTGAATCCATCAAAAGGAAGCTTCAACTTTCGACAGCAATTATCATCAAAGGCACTGCTATTCGGATCTTCCATATCTAGTATCTTAACTCACCATTTACTAGCTCAACCAAGGACCAAGCCCACTGCCAAAATCCTTCAAAGCTAGCTACTTTAAGAAACTCAAATATTGTGTAAATCTGTATCACCCCCTTCTTAAAGCGTTTAGATGTCTTGCTTCTATATTGGCCTCTCATGGATTAAAATATAGACTTAACACGGACTTGTGCCGGACTTAGGTTAGATTAAGGTTGAATTAAGGTCGGACTTCAAACATCAAGCTGAAAGCCAAATGTTTTATCATGTATATATCTACCCTCACGGGGATACTGGGTAGGAAAACCTCAAGTCCTACACTATTGTTCCACACCCTATGCAGGGTAGTCGAGCCGAATTAGCCGCCAGTTGAAGCTCCTACCAGAATTATTAAGCGCTAATGTAGCTCCTCTGCGCTACCGACTTCAGGCACAAAAGTGCAAGTCCCACTAGGGTATGGAGTACATGAGTCATATTGCCGTCTTGTTTGTTAGTTGTCTCGTCACTTATACCGCAAGGAGCCAAGTTTTGTTGACTCTTGAACTCGAACTTGACCCCCGACTAGAGTGTGTGCCGGAAGCAGTACACGCTTGAAACAGGTAGCAGACATGACTGTTGACGGAGCAGCCCCGGCTGCCGTCGGAGACATTCTCATTGAGCAAATCACCACGGCCGAAGACATTGAGGAGTCCCTCAACCCCATCTGCGACACGTTCGGCCTCCAGACGCTGGATGCCTTCTGGATGGCCATGAATCCCGGCTGGGACACGCCCGAGGGCAAGGCGCGGTGCGCATCTCTCATGGTACAGCGCTGGCGAGCGACAACTAAGGATCTCAAGGGCCGTCCAAACACGGTATATCTCAAGGCCACGGCCCCCAGCAGCAACGGAGACGGCTCGCGCACCATCGTCGGCACCGCCACCTGGATCCAGGCCTCCAACGTGGCCGGCCACGGCGACGCGCCGACCGAGGACCTGAGCAAGGCCGTCGACCTCAACCAGCTGTATCCGGGGGACGCAACCGAGCAGCGGTACCTCTGCCAGGTGATCGCCTCCCTGCAGCGCGAACGGAGGCAAGCCGTACGGGAAAAGATGAACTCGTCGCCCCCTTCGGCCATGGTGCTTGACCTCTGTGTCGTCCATCCCGCCTACCAGGGACGCGGCATCGCCAAGCGCCTCGTTCAGTGGGGATTGGACGAGGCCAAGGCCAGAGGAGGCTTGGAATGCCTCACCGAGGGCTCCGTCATGGGGAGACGTGTCTATGAGAAGCTGGGGTTTCGGTCGTTGGGCGAAATCGAGTACGTCTTTGACGACGAGTTTGCCGGCCGTCGGCAGGCGTCCAATGTCTTTATGCGCACTGGCATCTAGATTTTGAGTTGAGCCATCTTTTTTCATTTCCGTGTGACAACTGCAGATACTGATGGACGTGTATCGCCTGTGGGGGCCTCTGAGCCCACCCTTATAGTACATAGTACACATATACATACATGAACGGCTGGACTGAGGCTGTATTTAAGTCGGACTTAAAACAACAGGCCAAACGCTAAATGCTTTTTACGTACATGAAGAACCACGGGACATTAATATTTCCAAGACGCAGTATAAACGTATACCTCACCTGAACAGTCTAATTTATAAGACTTCTTCTATAATACTACGCATAATTGAATGAGACTGCACCTTAATTCTGAACGTGTGATTATAGTATCTCTATCAATATGACTACATTTCTTATTACAGGAACTTCTCAGGGCCTGGGTCTTCACTTGGTTAGGGAGCTCGCATTGATGCCCAGCTCAGAAGTACCCTTGTGTTTGCAGCCACTCGTTCTGAGAACCCCGGCGCTGCACTAAGCGAGCTAATCACCAATTCGCAAGGCCGTAGTAAACATGTTACGGTTAACGTAGATTCGAACTCAAGTATTTAAGACGCCGTACCTCTTGTCGCCACCGCCCTTCAGGATCGTGGCCTTGACTACCTGATAAATAACGCCAGGGTTCGTGACCCCCAGCCCATTGTGGACTTGCGCGGCATGGAATTTCTACCTCAGTGCCTCTCAACCAATGTCATCGGCACTCACGAGATAATCAGCTCATTCATACCACTACTGCATAATGGAAAAGCCAAGACAATCATAAATATCTCGTCTACACTGGGGTAGGTCACTACCGCCTAGACGGACCCAAGTTTGGCCAATGTGCCATTTCCTGCCTACGAAATTAGTAAAACAGGCATCTACATAAGTGCTAGACTCATTGCCTCATATATGCAACGTACCTGAAAGTGATGGTGTACGTCGACCAAGCCTAGGAGTATTCTATAACCAAGCTACGGATTGTGTGATGTTACATGCTCTGGTAGAATGTCAACAATTTGACATTATTACTGTCCCCATTAAGGCTAAAACAACGTTTAGAGGCATTGACTGCACCTATTCAAAGTCTAGCCTATGCTCGTTTATAAATATTCGGCTTGGTTGCTCGTTTCCCATTCAATGGCTGCGCCGGGTAAGGTGATCAAATGATCGGATATTTCTCTAAGATCGTGCAAGCTTGTCACAGAGAAGCTTGGGCCCCCTTGGACAAAATTCGACTAACGCGTCGATCTTTTTGAGGCCCAAGCACTAGGCCCTCCTGAGAAATGCGATGGGCATGCGAAACCACTTGATAGAATCCCATTCGCACGTATTACCCATATTGAGAAAAATTGGCCTCAAAAGGAAGAGGCCATAGCCACGACACTCAACGCCACCTACACCATGGCTGATTAGCTTCAAAGTCTGGATAATTGTTACTCCAATTTCTATGTCTTGGTTGGGAGGCATGTCCGAATCGCCGGACCAAAGCTTTTGTCTATGGTTGGCCATATGAAGTGAACTCACTCGCGTAAAACCAACGTAAATGGGATGGGCACCACCCTGGACTTCCTTGTCGGCTAGACTTTCGGAGAGAGGAGAGCACAATACCAGTGCCTGCTGGGCAAGGTTTAACGTGGCCCCTTGGTTATGCCGTGGTGTAGTGAGGTTTTCAGTGATTATAAACCGAATAATAATTCGATGCCAAAATATAATTAATTTGCCAAGAGTCTACAAAATTTCTATTGGTGCGATTTAGTTTTCAGCTGGCCCCTATTTTGTTCGGAGGTTTTGCTGGCCGCCATGTTGAAGACATCAACTAAAACATCCACACTGGCTTGCCATAATAATCGATGTTAGAATACAAGATATAGTATTCACAGTGCTTTTGATATATTGCTGGCTTGTTTACAATATCTAACGTCATAGCACGCCATCTATGCGAAAGCGAGAGCCGAGATTAATTCGCTAAACAGAAGCAAAAAAAATATGTATATATCGATGGTTCAGTCACTTTAAAATTGTCAGGCAACAGTTGTGATTAAGTCGCTGTAAAGAAGCAAAGATATGCATATATCAATAGTTCAGCCACCTGAAATGCGTGTCTTGAGACGTTGGGGCGGTCATTGCTGCGTGTAGAGCACATATTGTCGCACAGATGCCTCGCAATTGGTATGTCACTTATACCAAAGATTAAGGTTATATACGCCGTGTTAATATGCAGAAGTAAATGAACCAAGTGAGTGTTGCAGCAGATTTTTGGATCTTGTATTGCTAGAGGAAACCTTTAATGCCGGTCCACTGCTAAATTTAGGTACTTTACTCAACACTGGGATCTGCGTAGCAATTGGTGAGGTTGTGACTATTTCCACATTGGATAAGAATATATGCATAATAGATCAGTGTCCGCATAAAATATTAGCTACAATGATCAATACAGTGGCAACAACACTTACATAATTTTTTTTTTAAAAAAAAAAAAAAAAAAAAAAAAAATCATAGCAGAATCACACGGCCACATTATTCTTAGGTACGCCGTGGTTATTTATTTGAGATAGCTGAGGATAGAGAAAGTACTTCAATGTTATTGTTGTGGCTCAGCCAGGTGTAACGCCTCAAATTTGCTTCGCAACCTCCAACATTCAGCGTGACATCAGCGTTTTTTCAACCTGCGCCAATTAACTTCAACCACATCTTCTGAAAGACGACAAATCTTAATAAATACTGTTTGTAGGCCAGTGCGCGAGATAGCTGGCGCCTACATGAAGTAGCCTCAATCGACGTTTTTGGATTTCAACTTTGCGTAGGACATGATATTATTACTGTAGTGCAACCTCTCCGCTTCCTTGGAATTGTGGCGCTCAGCTGCCAAGATGCCAAGACCCTTGAGTTGAAGATCTGGGGTGTTGATTTCGCATATATATTAAGTCATCGTGTAATAGTCAAGCAGCAATCTGATCTGTTCTATTCTCGCCCAATGTTTCCCCTCAAAATAACTGTCATATATTAGACATCTCTTTCATCCACAACGATCTCACAATGCCCATCGACAATTATGGCGTATGGAAGGCGAAGCCTCTCAGCTGCACATACCAGACTGCAAAATCCACCCCGCATGCAGAGCTGATTTTTAGCGACAGTAAAATCAGTCGGGCACGAGCAGCAATCAACATCAAGTCTGATGATGATAGCGACTCCCGTCTAGTGTACTGGGTAGACAATTCCTTTGAACACCCCATTATCGGCGAACTTGAGGGCTTAGAAGATGGATTCTACCATCTTGAGGATGGCGATGAAGAGCAGTTGGACAATCTAAGACTCGACTACATCCGGGATAACATGTTCCAGAAACAGGCTGGCAGGCTCCTTCCCCACAATGTTCCAGGGCAGAACAACGATATTATTGATGTCTTGAAGCCTGTTATTACTGATGCCATTTCCCGTGATGCCACTATCTACCTTTACGGCTCGTACTTTCACAATAGTGGCAACGGCTCGCGCGGTCACCACGGCTCGCACTTTCAGAACGAAGAAGAGGGTATTCACAATGTGCACATGAATCAGGGGAGCCCGAGGAGGCATTTGGCGGAAAATGGTGTTCACCAGGATGGCGGGTTTTTTCTGCAATTCGAGGATCATTGGAAGGCCATCTTCCTTGGTTTTGCCTCTCAAGCCATCCACACCGATGATGATAATGGCAACCCTACCCCACAAAGTGGCTATAAAACCTGGGCTGATTTCCTAGATCGAACACTCCCAGCTGAGGAAATCGAAGAGAACGAGCTGGCGGACACGCCCGTCTTCATCAGTCGAGCATTGGTGAATCCTCTGGGCCCAGATAACCAGCCTAGCATTAAGCCTGAGACCGTCTTTTTGACCAATCGCACGGCACAAACAGTGGATCTCAGTAGATGGAAGATCAAAAACCAAGCCGGCCAGTTCGAAGAGCTACCAAGTGGTGCTACGATCGCTGCTAGGGAGGTGTCCAAGGGATTCAAGATCCCAAAGTGCCCGCTTTCAAATAAAGGTGGGGTTATTACGCTTCTGAATGCACAAGGTTTCAAGGTACATGGTGTGAGCTACACGAAGGCGCAAGCGACTCCGGAAGGCAGCGTGGTTTCCTTCAGACCAGTCAATGGTTTAAATTAATTCGCTTCATAATCACACTTGGAGATTGGCACTTCTGATGGCCACAACTACATCAATAATTCTTTGGAAACCACGGAAACTAAAAGCAAAAGGAGGGGTTTGGTGTTTTTTTCTGAGGTTTCTCTATTGTTCTGTTAATAATAAGAATGAAATAACCATTGCTTCGTGACTAACTAGTAAAAGTTTTTTTATTAAATGAAAAACTCGGAAAAAAAAAATTTATAAACCAAACCTGATATCTCATTGGCATGATTGCTTGGCTATTCACAATCTTCCTTGATTCAGGGACTCAGTATGGCAATATGCCCACCGATGCCCCAGACTTGGAAGGCGCAATGTTTGTACTTGTCGTAATACTCCTGGTGGATGCCTTTGAAGTCGTGCATATATCGCTGCGTTGCGGCGGCATAGTTGGTGTCTGCCTCTAAATTGCTGCCACACATTATAGTGGATACAAAAATATTGAAAGCAGAAGTGCAGTCACGGTTATGGTTGTGAGGATTGCGTTGCAAGGTTGTCTGGACGCATTGTGATTGAAAGCAACAACAGGTGGATGACTTGTGCTCGGGGTCTGATTTGTTCTCTGCGGTTTTCATTATCAGGTTTGTTTTCTCAGACCTAGCTTAAAGGTGGTCTGGTTCAACAAAATGTCGCTTGCCGATGAGGAAGGTGACGCTATCTTAGTGGTGCGACGTTGGGATAAGATCTAGCATGTCCAAATCCCCTGACGCTGACTTTGTGCAGAATGACGATTCTTACTGCCGCCATTCGTGTATGAAGCGTGGACTACAGTTGACACTACTATTAGTCAGTTCTTAGGATGTCGATCTTCCGGGTACAGTCAGAATGGTGCCAGAAGATCTGACACTATTACCCGTTCAGCCCGAAGCTAGCTCGGTAGGCGCAGGCGTGTTTACAGCTTGCTGTGAATATGGTTACAGGTGCATATCTAAGAAGGAGATCGAAATAGAGGCAAGAGTAAGAGTATAACGAACAAATTTCGAAGGCCCCCACCGCCCTATAGAAATTGCCCTTGTGGACTTCATTCACCAATTGGAATCCCAAGCACCAAATATAGGCAGTGAATGTAACAAAGTCTAATATACATAATGGGAAACATATTGCTGTCACACTATCATATACTTCAAACAAAGATACAGGTGATGGAGGCTTATAGAGCGATGAGAAGATGTGGTTGTTGCAGTACTATATCTATATTCTCATTCTTTGTTTCGTAAACTTCACAGTGCTTTTGCATCTATATAGTAAACCCAAACCCTCCCTTGTCACTTTCAGAAACTATAGTGTTCAACCTCCAAAAGGACTCTAGTGCCTGTCAAGCACTGACCCTGGCGCTAACGGGCTCTCTCATCGGCGTCAGTTTGTAATGCGCCTCGACGTCTTGGCTTATACTCTCCTCGCTAGGATAAATTGTTGAGATCTGCGTGGGCACAAGCTGATTGAAGGCGTTGAGCTTATCCAAGAGAGTGGCCGCAAATTTCTCGCCGTTGATAATTCGATCGTGGCTTTCTTTACTGTTCAACGTCACCACTCCATCATGCGTATTCTCTTCATTATTAACTTCAATCCCCGAGATCTTATCTTCTTGCAACTGAGGAGTTGTGGGGTTTAAACTAGGTGGAGTCAACGTCTGGGCAATGCCTTCACCTGGTCGGAGGTTTGCTCTTGCTGAGCCATAATCTATCAACGGTTACCATCTGAAACTTATGTGCTTAGACGAGGGTACTTACTTGGGCGCACGGTACCGTCATATGTCAAGTCCACGCTAACTACTGGATTAAGGCCTTGCATACGCTGGATATGCGATGCATATACAGCACTCATGATATTTGCCGGCACGCTATGACCATCCAAGTTTGACGCCAAGTCATCGAAAGACCTCTTGCCTTCAATGTAATCCAATGCTTCCCACAGGATCCCTCGCTTGACGTTTTCTGAATAAATTCCTGGAAGCTGCGAACTATTACGCCGGCCTAAATCAGCAACAGAGTAGCTAACCAGCGGCTGTTCCTCATCAAGGAGGTCATTGTTGCGGAAGACGTGCACCTCAAAGAGGTTATCCGTGCCGATGGTGGCAGTGCTAGGCTTAGATCGGTCATGCTTGTCGTTTGCTTGCCGCGAGTCAATAACAATGGTCTGCATAGGCCCGCTCTTGATTTCGTGGAACTCGTGCTTGACTCTACCGATGCCTTTGAATAGATCCGGTCCGGGGTTGACCCAGCTACGACGGGTGAATCCGTTGTGCTGGAGATTGACTTGAGCGAGACATATCGGCTCATTGTCTTGTATAAAGGAGATTTGAAGAGCGGCGTCGATCTCTCCAAATTTCGGCGACAACGCGTTTGAATGTAGCGATCTGTGTACTTGCATGAGTCGCCGTATGTCTTGTCTCCAAACGCTTTCATGTAATCATTCTAGTTGAATGTTCTAAGAAAACCGGCAGGTGTCACAAAACTGCTTACGACTTCGATCTTGTCGGGCTTCTTTTCTGCGGTCCACCCAGATTTGACGAATCGGCACACCATATCGAGGAAATGGTAACCACAGTGAGATACCCTGCCGTAGCCGTTATTGAAAGAGTGATGTTTTTGATCAACAATCTCCGTCGGCAGCCGCCACATACCTTCACAGTGCGTTGATACGACGTTTGTGACTGGTGAACCGGATTTCTCGGTGATTTCTTTGATCGTATCAAACGTGCAATACATCCCAGGATGGTAACGACGGTGGCTGGTGATGAGGGAAAAGGTACGCTTGCGCTTCTAAAGCTCATTGTAGGCTATCAATAAGTCTTCATTTCATAATCCTCAGCAATTCTTAGTGCTTGGTCCATGCCGTGTATGGCATTTCTTCCAACGGTAATAGGCTTTTCCATAATAACATGGAGACCCTCATTAATTGCCCATAATCCGTAGCTCTTATGCTCAAGCGATTCAGCGAAATAATGACACAATCAATCTTAAGGCGAGCAGCAAGATTTGCGAAGGAAAGCGAAACACTTTCTGGCATAGCCCCAGAGAAGAAAGGGACGAAAAAGAGTTCTGCCCCGGGGAAAGCCTTGTTGCGGTGCTCAGTGATTGCTTCCGCATTTCTTGAATGTCGGCAGCACCAACGAGCTTTGCCCGACCATCCTCTTCTAGAGATTTGAGATGTGGAATATAGAATCGTTTGGCGTGAGGGCCGACACCGACGAGCAGAAAGCGCGTAGGCTCCCGTGAGGCGTGTCCCTCTATCTTGGAAGGCATTGTTTAAAAGATATTGACTGGAGCTTTTTATAATTGCCTATTTTGGGAGAAAGCCTCATGCAACCAAACTGGAGTGGTACAAATGGAGATCTTGGTAAACTAGAGTTTATCTTAAATTATAAGATCGAAATATGTAGAAAGAAATACTACCTTAGCTAACAACCCGACATGCATGGAGCAGTCATTTACTAGTAAGAGCTCATAGCGCAGGAATGAGAATATGCGGGATTGGTATGGCCTGCTGCCTGTTAGTCGCGGATTATTTCGAACTGTCGCCGGATAAACACGGATGAACTAGGTGTGTTGGTCCATATCCCCAACCGACAGTCGTAACGCGAAAGAAAGAATACCAAAATTTGGTTCTGGGGCCAATACAGCTTTTGCGGTGAATGCCTTTCATGTAATTTTCCTGTGATGGCTTCTCAAAAGATTCAAGTTCGGTCGAAAGACGATGGAGGTGGGAATTTTCCAGCTTCAAATGACCTGTACTAATATGCAGTAAATAGCGCTACTTTTGGAATGTTCGTGGCGTTTACTTAACAAGCCAATCAATAAAACCCTTTGGCAGTCGCTAGACATCGTCTTCGAGCACCTTGACTCGTCCAATGCGACTAATCATTTTAGCAATCTTGAGGGCGGAGATGTTGTCCATGTCGACAATGAAAACCTAAGCCACAGCATCCTCCCCGACTCTTTTGGCTCGGCCAGGGCGTTTCAGTTCTTACTACAATGTCTTCGCGCCACAACTGCATCATCCGGGGGACTTCGATGTGTGGTGAAACTTATTGTCCCTCTGCAGAAAGGGCATATCGTGCGGTCGGACATAATTCCTCTACGTCTAAGGGACTCTCAATATGTGGAAACGGCAGTGTCCTTTGCAGAGCCTCTCGAGAGTTACAGCGGCTTAGCAATCACGCCCTCAGACACCAGCGACCCTGTCGCACTCTTCTCGGCTGCCACAGCTGGCTTGATCTTGCACTATAATTCTGAAGAGAAATCAGATGGCGAAATTGAAGCACTTTCTCTCGCGGTGGAATCCGAGCTTGAAAATAGGCTCTCATTTCCCTGGATCTCGCCTGAGAACATTCGACGTCGAACGTTGGTGCTGGTAGAAGGAAGTCGCGCGCACCCCGATAATGGTGGTACAGCGCCGAGCATCTATCTCGCAGCCAGAGCGCTTGGCATTAACTTGGTGGTCCTGGACAACTCAGGACACTGGTTAGAAGGGCCAGAATATGCGCACTGGCGTGAGGCATTTATCCCAACTAAGCTAACGGATCCTCCAGTAGAGGGTTTCACCGAGCGAATAGTCAAATCCGTGAAAACCTACGGCAAGCCAGTGGACGGCATCGTAACATTTTGCGACTCTTATGTGACCCAGGTTGCTCAAGCCGCGCAGCAACTAGGCCTTCGGACTGCTTCGCCGGATGCGCTGCGCATTGCTACGGACAAGTATTTGACAAGCGTGTTTGCAGGGCACCAAGCCTATCAAGCATCTAGTCCAGATGAAGCTCTCGAGATTGCTAGCAAAAACAACCTTCCCTACCCCCTCATCATCAAGCCATGCAATGGGTGGAGCTCGGAGGGAGTATTCCGAGTTGATTCTCTCGACGCGCTCGCGGCAGCCGTCAAGTCCATCGACACATCGCGTCATGGGTCTGAGTTTGTTATAGAGAAGTATTGCTCAGGGCCAGAAGTTGATGCAAACTTTGTCTTGTTGGACGGTGAAATTCTCTTCTTCGAAGCGTGCGACGATTTCCCCAAAACTGCCGACTCCAACGGTCCCAGCGTCGGGTCGCTCAACACCTTTATCGAGCTGAACAGTGTATACCCATCGGCGCTACCCGCTCGCGAAATCGATGTACTTCGAAACAGCTTCCTGGATACACTACTCAAGCTCGGTCTACAGAACGGCATTATGCATCTGGAAGGCCGCGTGGAGTACTCGTCGGTTGACTACAAAACGCAGGATGGAGTTTTCGACTTGCATCCTCGCGATACCACATCCGCGACTCCAGAGCCCACTGCCTGGCTTATTGAAATAAATCCACGTCCGCTCGGTATGACTGGCTCGCACGTCATTGAATCAACTTACGGAATCGACTATTGGGGGTTAGCCATGCTCATCGCCGTTGCAGACAAGACTCGCGCTCGCTCCCTTTCTCAGCCGTTCAAGCATGGAGCCCAGTACACGTGTGTCATGGTTTTTATTCCAGCCGACTATCCGTCCTCTTGCCAAGGCATCTTTGATTCAGACGATATCTGCGCTGAGCTGAAGGCCCGTAGGCCGGACCTTGCGAAACACATTAGTCGAAGCGGGTGTCTGGTCAAGCGTGGACAGACGGTGCCGCATCCGAGTTCTGGAGTGAACAGCTTTTTGGCCTATTTCAATGTGTTCTCAAGAGAGGGAAGGCGAGAGGCTCTGGAGTTGGCGGATAAGGTGCGGGAGGAGGTTCGCTTTTCATTTATTTGAACCAAGGCATAAAGCCGTTTTCTACCTGCTAAGCATCAAAGTAGCGAATGTATTAAAACCCTACCTGACTTAGCATAAAATGAATACTCTTAGTAAGGTCGTAAGCCATTTTAAACTATGCTCCATATCTGCCTTCATTTTCGGATATGCTTCATCGGTGAACCAGCACGCATCCAACCAAGCGCAGATTTCCTAATGATATTCACAAATTTTTATCTAGTTTTAAATTAGGATGAATTCAATTACGGAGTTATTGCCATCTCTCCTGCAGAAAGAAATTCATCTTCTACAAACTGGGTAGTATTATAATTGCAGCTGTTCTTTGGTCGCTAACTAGTCATTTGCATAAGTTCTAGCTAACGAGTGCCGTCCAAGCAGGCTATAGTTTTGAGACATTTAATAGAATCTCTCTGATGTCTAACTACGGTCACTTATATGGCTCTTCAACTTTAAGAACTTGACGAAGACACTCTCAATAGTGACTTGGATATAATGCCCAATTAACTCTTGTTGACTTTCATAGGTGCTTGTCTCTGTCCTTGGAATTGTCAACGGTTGGTTCATGAACCTGGTTAAGCAGAAGCCTGGACTTGTATCCTTTCATGTGCTCCTATTTGTTCTATTTCCTATCTAATCCTTAGAAAGCCACTAACTGGCAGAGAAGCAGTCAGGCGGATGACCACCGGCGATTAACAGTTGTTTTACATTGTTTTGTGTTTGTCGTTTTATTTATTTAGCCAATTTCTGAAAATTGCATCGTTCGTCTAGTCTATATAATAATTAACACAATGAACTCCTCTAATGACCTGAATGCGAAATGAAGGAACTTCTGAATGCAGCATTAATCCAAAGGCACATATCCAACAACAGACCATGTCGACCCATCATACTTCACCTCTCTGACTTTTCCATCTACCATGTAGTAGCAGCGAGCCATATCGTACTTGGCCTGTATAAGGGTCCAAGCATAGCTGGTCGCAGTAAGGCATGCTATATCTGTTCCTTCGTCGGGACTTCCAAGGGCATCTGGTGTTGATGAAGTCTGCCACCCGTTGTTGTCGTCATTTTTGGTCATTTGGAGAACAGTATCGTTTTGCCATAGAATATAGAAATTCATAAGGCTGTGTATCACTTCAGCAGTCTTGGGGATAGCAAATGCCCCAATGGCAGCTTGGGGTGGAATGGTGACATTAGGTGGCGCATCTGCAAATCTACGATTAGCACAAATAGAGCGCCAGAAACCCTTTTTTTCAAAACTCTCACCTGGAGTTGCGTCTGCAGTAGCATTTGGCCTCCATTCCGCATAAAGCCTCTGGTCGCCTAGTTGGTAGATGAAATTGGCGCTTCCGGTTCTCGATCCCCACCAAGGGACTTCTACCAGTGCTGAATGGTTTTGGGCTGAGAGGTTCAAGCTTTTGTGAGCCCAGAATTTGCGTACCGAATAATAGGCCTCTTCTATTCCATTCACTCCGTTCTGAAAGATAAGGCTAGGCCATTGTACTGCAAGTCTCGTATTCATTCCTGCTCTATAGCCTTTGGCCGCGAGAGTCCCTTTTGTATCAGTGGTTGTCCGCACGGGGGCCACTTCCTCTTGGATTACCCAATTATTTAGAAAGCCCTCCTTTCCCTGGTAGAATATATCGATTTGCGTATAGTTCTACGTGATAAATATTAGAGGATTAGATGCATACAGCGGCCAGAGAGAGGCAAGAAGATTTACACTTGTGGAATTCACGTCATCTTTGAAGTAGAATGTGGAATTGTAACAGCTTGCCGCAAGAGGAGTACCCATCCTAGGTGGCGGGTCGGTATGATACGCTGCTATTGTTGACCATTTGTCATCGCTGGAGCTGTAGCCTATCATGCGTAATTGTTCGTCATTTCCTTGGTAGAATAGGCGGATGTTGTACTGGCTGGTAGTTTCCCACCAACCAGTTACTGCGATACTTGAGCTGGGGGCGATCGAGTTCGGCGACGATGACGAAGGAGTCGAAGAAGGGGAAGGAGTACTCGAAGAGTTCGAAGACGCTGCGAAGTTGTGATGATGCCGCGACCCAAGAACACCGCCAACTACCGCTGCCACTACCACCAGAACCAGAACCACCGCCGCGACCGCAAACCATATTATCCTTCTTCTTCTTGAGATTTTCTGCGGCGTGGTACCTTCGATGGCCGTTACAGCCTCCTTCTCGGCCTTTGTCTCGACTCGTGAACCGGATAGGTCGTCAGTTACTACCTCTAAGCCATCGCATCCACGAAAAAGCTCAGGTGCGGCGGTGCCATTTTCGGAAGCATCAACTTCTGGTAAAACTTCAGGCCCTGTGGCCTCGCTGAAGCGCGATCCCATGAGTATCGATGGGTGTGTCTGGGGCCCTTCCATGTCGTTAGGTCAAGGCAAAGGGAGAAAAATAGGACGCCAGAGCGGAGGGAAGAAGATGGATTGGCAAAGGGGGATTTGAGACACGGTGTCGCATGTTGTAAAGAAACTCGCCATTGGGTAGGCTCACCCAGATGAATTCAGCCTGCAGGTGGCTCCGCTCAGATCTCAGTGAGTCTCGTGTAGCACCATCCCACTAGCTAGTTTTCACAGCCTGATGAGGTACTATGAGATGATTTCGCAGGGACAGGGCGCTGAAGGATGCAGAGAGCGCCAATTGTAAGGCTGTGTGTGGTGATACAAGGCTTGGGATTAGCGTTAGGATTCTGAATTCCAGGGTTGATGTCGCATCAGACCACCAAGGTAGGTTAAGTGGTAGATATATATAGAGTTAGCACAGCCGAGTGCGACTGTACGACTGTACTTGGCAATACTCAATGCATTCAAGGCCAAGCCGAAATACTACCCCTCAAAACTGTTTTTCTTGCGCATAGCGATTGAATAGCATGCTATTATAATGCTTCTCTCTCGGGTCCAAGACATTACTATCAATATATTGCTTATTTCAATATCGGTACCCTGGATTAAAGTGATCAATAAGCATCCACAGATGCTACTCCAGAATCCTGCTTCGCGGAATACGGAGTAAGCTTGCCCCATATTTGTAAGTGGAAACAGGTTGTGTTCAGTGGGCCGCCAACTAAGAGCTATAGATGTATTATGCCAACTATAAAGGTCAATTAATAACATTTAGATACTATGAGTTTTATTTATATTGATACATAGGCCAAAAATTATTATCCTTGTTTTATTATTAACATCTATTACATGATTACATGTCGTTACACTCAACCCTATCCAGGCAAAGGGGGAGTAACATTTGCTTATTTAAACCTCGTATTTTCTACATTCCATGTGCTATTTAAGCATAAGTAGTAGCTTCCTCTTTATAAATAAACTGCTATCTTTCGTTGTACATCACATAGTATCAATTTCGTTCATGTTTACTGTATACGTCCCATTAATCGAGCAAGACCTTTAGAACTAAGTGCTCGTGTAAGCCACATATAATACCTGAAGTATATATACATACCTACCTAAGGTATGTAGTAGGCCGCCCCTAGTGAATATCGTCAACCAACGAATTCAAAAGCTGCAAGCCGTTAGGCAACCAGTGACATCAACCACCTTTCCCCGCTCGGCTTGTGTTTCTGCTATTAAGAGGCATTTTCCTTCAGGGAGCCATATTTACGGAAGTTGCACTGCTAGGTAACTATTTAATGTAAACCAGACCATACGTACGGTCTTCGAAATCTGCCTTCTTCTAACAACTTTAGCTGCGCAGTTGGCCATCAATAATTAAATATGGCTTCTACATTGGCCGAAATATCTCTCTCTGATCTGGATAGCCCTCTACCATGCGATGCCACAATTACGCGTCTTCAGCATATCGCTTCATACAACTGGCTTGAGAAATCCTCACCGACAATCTCGGTTCCAGGTAGGATATCTTCTGCACCACCTCAATGAGTTGTTCTAACGTTTAAAGGTGCTCCGCCTCTTTGGTCACCACCCTCAGTGCCTCCGATGCTTACGCCTGATTCTGGGATGGTATATATTGACCAAAATGCGGCCCGCAGCCCCCGCTATCCTCTTGAGCCACTGTTCCGTGCCCTTCAGGTCCAGAATCCTGATTTCGAACTCGGAGATATAGACCTAGTCACCGATAGGAATAATATTCGCAAACTCTTGCGCTTCGTTCAAGGGACCTCGACTGAGAACTTTGAGATTCAAGTTGAAATTGCTGGTGACAAGACAGCAGTATTTACACGCTTGGAGATTAAGTCGAAAGACATCATCCAGGACTTCAGAGGGTTCGGCCATAATTTTGAGAAAGCGTACACGAAAGGACTCCCTGGAAGTACTGGACATCACAGAATAGTTCACTATCTCTTCGGTGGCATTAAATGCCTCATACGATACGAAACCGATGGTTATATCGACAGCAAAACTAATTCAGATAGCACTGCAAAAGCAGTGGATGTGGTTGATAACGTGTCGGACCTTCTGGAAGCTGTCTCCATTTCCAAAACCAGCAAACCCGTCAGCAAGGAGTTGGTAACTGTAGTGAAAACCAATACCAGGCCAGTGGATTTGGCATCGATCCTTGAGATCAAAACTAGAGCTGCAAGTCGGATACTTGACATGGCCGATGTCACTCCCCAACTCTGGATCTCACAGACCCCGATCCTGGTTATTGGTTACCATCAACGCCGCGTTTTCAACAATATTCAGCTGCGCAACGTCAAATCGGAAATTCGCGACTGGGAAGCTGCCAACCAAACAGCTCTTCGGAAGCTGGTATTGCTGATCAAGAAAATCAGCGAAGTGGTGGGACGTAGCAGCAATCAGAAGGCGACTGTAAAGTACGATGGCGGAGTAAAATTAACAATTACCAGTGGCAAGCAAGACCGAGCACTGCCTGATGACTTATATTCGCTGTGGGGCGTGAAGAAACAGGGGGAAGGTGAAGACATTATACAAGGTCGCGGCGAGATTACCGATACCTCACAAACAAAGTCAGTAGACTCAGTACCCGCTCTGGGGCATGTCAAGAGGGATACGAACGATATTGCAGGCTCTGAGCAGCCCTCCAGCGGCATCCCAACTCCACTAACAACTCAGAGCGATGTGTTTTTTTCTGACATTGCAGACTGTGCAGTGCAGGCTGGACTACGGCAAATTTTTCGACGCATGCCGATGTGTCTCTCCGACTACCACACTCTCTGCGAAACACTAAAGTCTCGCGCCATTGATGTTCTAGCAGGACGCAAACTGCGTGACATCATGAAAGATCTGAGACAAGGAAAGGACGACTGGGATCCGGAGGAGAGAAGAAAGATTGGAGGATTGAAAAGTCTGGCACGAGACTCCGCTTTTAGGCTCCTTTATATCTTTGTCCTTGACTTGCGTGAGTCGGGAGCCAACGATCAAAATATGGCCTACAACGCAACTACATTCGTGGTCTCCCATCGCAGAATATTCAGATATAGAACCCGGAAGATGGTCCGAGAAGCATTTGAGATGCGGTTTTCGATCTCTTACAATCAACAGAGAGGTCTGGACAAGTGGCCTATCGATGATCCTTCTCGCGGAAACTCAAAGGAGGAGGAGGAAGAGGATGTAACTACTGAGGAAGAAAGTGACTATTATGACTCTGATTGGTCTTTCTAACGCGCGGCCTGGGGATTGGTCAGTGTTTGGCTACCGATTCTTGTCTCTGATGCTGAAGATGGAAGAAGACTGGCATCTCAGATGGAAAGCCTAAGGGGCTGAACTTACTTGAGCTACGTAGCAGTGAAGCAGAATTTCATGATATTCATCGTCAAAACATCCCCAAAAATAATGTAAGGCGCAGAGAACACTAGATGTGCTCGATAATTTAGACCCTCTTCGGGATTCATCGGTTGATGTTAGTTACGCGTATGACCAAATGTGGGTTGTTTAGCAGACGTCTTGACGTAAGCCCTCAAGGCTCTTACCCTTTTGTCTTCATCAAGCTTGTATATCGTATGTACTAGTCGGCACTTTGATTCATAGGGCTTAGTTCCTTACATACTAGTATACATACAATCCCACGAATCCTCCATCAAATCAGAGAGCCATGAGTCTTGGACTAAACTCATAATAAAGTCATCCGGAATCATAGTTTCCCCAGCTGAATGAGGAAATACTTCAGTGAAATCCTTCTCCAGGTTTAAATGGGCCGTATTTTTCGTCATCTCTGTCCACATCAGCATCTTGACTGTCTTGAAAAAATGTGGTGCTTTGTTCAACAGTCCTCTGTTCACCCCGTCATTATCCACTATCCCGGCCATCTCCAAAGCGCGTTTGGCTTTCTCAGCATACTGATCGAGGATCTGAATCACATCAGCGCGTTTCCTGGTTTCAGTCAGGTCCCAGCCAGGTTCGTTGAGCGTGTTAAGCTTGAATAGGACCACAAAGCAGTGGGTGAGTTGGGTGAAGCTGTCAACAGATATTCCAACCCAGTCAGGAAGTGCCAAATCAGCAAACACAGCTAAAAGGTGCTCAATTCCGGTTAGAGCGGACTCGAGGTCTTGAATTCGTTGAATATTAGTTCCATTATGTTGATTGTTATTTTCGTTGTGCCTTAGGAAGAATTCCTTTATTTTGAGCTCTGTGCTCAGTAGAGAAGACAGTGTGGCCCCTGGTTAAATTCTGTTAAATTTATTCAATCATGTATTTAATTGGGTTAAAGGGTTTTATACTCTCTGATTGAAACTTTTCAGGTAAATTTTGCCTGATGTCGTTAAGCTCTCTGAGCAATGCTAAATATAGAATTCTAGATGGTGGGTTTGGGTTTCTGCCTTCCATGGTCTCGTTTACGAGACAAGTGATCCGATTTGTAATTAATTGGCATCTTACTTGAGTTGCTAGGAGGATGTCGAGGTCTGTCTGAGTACCCTGGCTCAAAACCCGGGTGCAATCTTCTAAATACGATGTCCAATCAAGCGGATACGTTTTCCTGTACCCTGCCCACGTACTAGTTTCCGTTAGCTAGGTGGCATTCCATATTAGATTTAATGCTATGAGGTTGTAGACTCACGCAGAGGTAAGATGAAATAATGCCGCGAATGTGCGACGTTCTTCCAAGGTCCGAGCAGATTTTGCGGATGTCTGATGGGCTACTAGACGGCTAGGCTTGCCACGTAGTGGTGTTCCACAGTGCAAGTCAAGTTCAAAAGCCATCGACACAGCCATCTGGGTAAGCATTGTCATGAAGGGCTTGTCCTTTTTACAATGATGCGACCTGGTCCGATTAGCCTCAAGTACCTAACTTAAAAAGCTTCAGTACAATAAACGATTTCATACCAAGAGGAAAAGCAAATTATGCCGAGAAGTAGATCCAAGTTTGCATGATGTTCACACACTACTCGTCGGGATATTATTTTCCAAATGTGGTCTGCAAGATCGAACTGCTTCGAAACGATCTTTGTGGTCAACGCCATGATGACAAGCCAAACGAAAGGTTTTTCCCTGCGTAAATCGGAAGCAGATGTTGTGCTTGGAATGTGAATGAATGGAAACATGGGGATAAAAGCGCGGCGAAATATTGCTAATTGTTCCTCGGCCTCGCGATCCGTGGTAATGTCAACAGGTATATCGCCCGCAATTGGTGATGGAGGACTAAATGCCATCAACAGTGGGTCATTTGGGGCCTCGGCTGGCCGAAACAGATGAACGACGCTTTCAGTCGTGTCAATAACGACTTCTGGTCCACGTGCAGTCGAGGGAAGAATAGGATCATCTACCGATCTCATTGTTGATGGAGTGTCGTCTCTGTCAGATCTAACTTCAAGGGTTTGTTCGACAGGCGGTTTGGCGGACGCTTGGAGGCGCAAAAGGGATATCACATCGTCCAGCTTTTCTTCCAGTATATTACGAGGCGGCGGCGACTGCACTGACCGAGAGGAAGCCTTTCGAGCTCTGCGCTTACGTATAGATACCGGCTGTTCACAAGCCTTGGCAAGACGATGGCACCTGGATGCTCCATCGATTAACAGTTATGAGCCTGGCGAAGTAGGTTAGAAATGCCAGTGTACTCTCACCTCTCACATCCGGAACCATCAGACCGATAGAAACATTTGCATTTAGCCCGGGAACAAGCCACGCAGGCACGTCCATATGGGGCTGGGGTCAGTGACTCTGCGGTTGATTGGTGGAAGGCACTAGAATCCATCCCTTCATCCGAATTGAAGTCAACTCCGCTACATTTGGGTCTATTAGAGCAGGATTCTCGCATCACAAGCCGGTAATTCTACGAGACAAGCCTAACGACGACTGAGAGCTGAAACCCCGCGGGAGCCGGTGGCTTGAAAACCGCGGGTTTGGTTAACCCCGCTCTCAACCCCGCGGTATTGGGAGATTCCACGCCTTCGGGATGGATAGAGTTACCACCATCTGACACAATTCTGGGTATTGTACGTATGGCGGGAGGGAGATATAAGAATGACGAAAGAACTAAAAAGTCCAATGACAATAAATTCAAACTATTTTACCTTTAGTTGACATCCAATAATACGTATTGATAAGTTTATGCACACCGTTCGTGTTGATATACTGAGCAATCCCTTATAACTTCAGAATCCTGAATTTTTACTCTCTACTTGCCATTCTCCGCCTATATTCTGAAACCCTCAAATCAGATATCCTTTCTACACCCTTGCCTACAAAAAAAAATGCCTTTTACAAGGTCTCACAGCCTCCCTTCCGATGGTTATGCTTCACAAACGGTCTGGCGTGACATTCAGAAATTTCTTCCTAACCGTCTTCACTTCACGGACGAGCAAAGCCCTGTGGAAGAATGGTGGGAGCATAAGGGATACAAACTACACTTGGATCGATGGCGTAACCCAGCAGCCAAGATTCGGTTGATCCTACACCATGGTGTTGGAACCAACGGCCGCCAAATGTCGATGATACTCGGCGTGCCTCTGTACGAGGCCGGCTTCGAGCTTGTAGCTATCGACATGCCTGGCTACGGCTGCACAGAGGCCCTTGATGGCCAGGTTTGGTCGTACGATGATTGGGTTCAACTATCGAGCGATTTCATCGACCACGAACTGGAGTCAGACCCGCGACCCATTGCGCTCTACGGTCTAAGTGCTGGTGGAATGCTGGCCTACCATTCTGCCGCTCTCAACCGGAAGGCCAAGGGCATCGTTGGCATGACTTTCCTTGACCAGCGCATTCAGAAAGTCGCCGACACTACCGCGAGAAACTTTTTCATGAGCCGTATTGGACTGCCCCTCACTCGCGCTGCCAACGCAACAGGTTTCGCGCGTATCAAGATTCCCATGTCGCTCGCAAGCAAGATGTCGACGCTGGTAAATGACGAGGAGGCTTTGAGGATTTTTTTGAGCGACAGCACTTCAGCAGGGTCGGCAGCCTCGATGCACTTCCTGGCGACATACTCTCAATACAAACCGGCGATGGAACCAGAAGCCTTTGACGTGTGCCCCGTACTCTTAACCCAGCCCTCACTGGACCGATGGACACCTTTGGAGCTGAGCGAACTCTTCCTTTCTCGCATTACCAAGGTATCTGTGAAAACTGTGGAACTTGAAAAGGCGGGTCATTATCCTCTCGAAGAGCCTGGACTGCAGCAAATGGTGGATGCTATCATCGAATTTTTAAATGGGCTAAAGCTCTAAAGCAGACACAAGTTACATGTAGTTTAGACATCTTAATTTCCAATACACTATCGCGTCTATCTCGTTTATCTTTAACAACTAAATCTATCTTTGTAGCATTATCTAAGTGCAATATCTCACTCTATAGCGATATATCACCTGGCCCAACCAGGACTGGGTACACCATCTTCAGCTAGCGCCCATGGAGACATATAATCCGAATGAACTTGCATTTCACGCGTACTCTCATCAAGAAATGGTCTAATCATCAATGTGCCTTATTTATCAGCCGAGTTTTCACCAAGGAACTGGGCATCGAAAGCGCGCAACTCTTGGCGTATGCGGGTTTCCGCTTCAATCTCTGCTTCAGCGTCGCACTGCATCTTCCCATACCCAAGCGGTGGGCGCTGATAGCCGTGTCCTGTCTCTTTGCACATGCCAAGAAAACGATTGATGCTGTAGCTAATATCATTGGGAACGCAGGGACTGGCAACGGCTTGTGCATCATTACCGGTTGCAGCCCGAGGTTCGTTGGCTCTGTGCGACAGACTGATTCAGTACTATCGTATACGTTACGGGGATATGTGGGCGCACATAAGAATGCCACGGTGGGAGTGTACGATGCGGTGTAATGGGGAGTAATAAAGCGACTGGAATAGGATTTTTTTTCATTCCGGGTGTACTTACGCAATGCCATCACCGAAAATTGCGCCTGTAGATGAAGCAGCCATGGCGGTAGGAAGGCCGAAGTCTGACTGACGGCTTGGAGAGATGAGGATCTAAGCTCGGCCACATTCACCAAGATGTAGCTGAAAGATAATATGGATTAGCCTCAAGAGAAAACAAAAAGGCGGGGATGGCCTGCCATTTATGTGTAAATGAGAGATTACATGGTCGAGCCCTTTTCCCACAGCCACTGCAACTCCCCCGGGCAAGTGACAAAAGGACGGATGGCACCATCTCCACTAAATCCGGCCGTGAGCGGAGCTAACGGCGCCGTACACGAGAACCGAAGGGTCCATCGAAAGCGGGGTTGGACAGTCCGGAACGCGGTCTGCCAGGGAACGTGACGTACTAAAGAGATTAAAGAGCAGGGGCGGAGAGAAAAGGCCTCGTTCTGTAGACCAATCATTTGTGAAGTCCCAGGATTTGCTTCTGTGAAGGGCATTGCGTCCTGCAGAGACGCTGGTATGGAAACAAAAAGCCATGGCAACTAGCATAGGGCCAACCACCAGGACGTTTTTGCCTAATGAGAAACAGAGAAAGGGAGAGAGTATGATGTGTAGTAATCTTCCGTATGTGTCCTTGTGTATGGCAGCAAAAGCATAAGTATTGGTGAAGGCTCTGCTTTCCACCATTGTTAGCAGTCTATGCCATTCAGAGACAACAGTCCATCGGAGAGATGCTTATTGGTCAGCCCATTCCATCAGCAAACCGTCCAGCAATAAGCCGGCCGGGGATTCGAGAAGAATAGATGAGTGAGGCCCAGCTTCAGATACCGATCTGTGTGAAACGGAGATTTGGGGGCACCGCTATCCACTCACTGCTGAGGCCAAGGCATCACCATCACTGTGGGGAATTTGTCCTTTAGCCCCATGTGGATGGCCAATGGGTCCTAAAGCGCCCTGGCTCGCATTCGTATTCCTTATTGCGGAAGTCGCAGCTAGAAGCATAGGATTTTTTTACCTTTTCTCTTAGGGGCGAGATTCATGACAGACTAAAAAAAAACCTTGATAAAAAGAATTAAAAGACAGTGAGATTGAGTGAAAAGTATTGACATATACATAGCAAATCCCTACGGCATAGCATGTACTGAGCCAGTAGCTGTACCACCCTACTGACAGGTTGCCATATTTCTTATGATAGAGTACTCATATTCATTCATGGTAATAAATAGATATAAAAAGTGAGTAGATAGATTACATTTTGCGCTATGCAGAACTCGAAGTTTAGCGTGAAGATAGAGCGGGTAGATGCGAATTAGTAGGCAGCAAGCCATGAAACTCGCCATCGCAAGCTAGCTACAGGGCAGGTTTCGGGCAACGAGCTCTATTCAACTTTCCTTTTGCCAACCGCCAGCGCTTACAGCACTTCAAAAAAAAAGTGGACTTGGCAAAAAAGTGGACAGCAAACCATGTGGGATTAGCAAGGCGTGGTGCGACGCTAAGAAGGATGCGAGAATGCTCCAACATATCAAAAGTGATTCGCTGTGATCTGTCGCTGCTCGCTCATTGTCCTTCTGCTCCGTTTGCGATAGGGAGTCCTGGTCCCCCTTGCAGCATCAATGATATCAATGATGATGACCGAAGGAGGCACTTGGGCTATTCCAGCGCCCCCCCCTTCCGTCGGCTTTTAAGTGCCACTATGGAAAGTTAAGCCACCATGATGGGACAAGGGGTGCCGGATCTGTGGCGGGCCATTGTATGCGAGGTAGGTATACGCTTTGGTGAGCTCCAGATCTATCTCTAGCCTTCTCTAGTTTCGACTACATGTACGGAGGTACCCTTTTAGGATTTTTTTTTTTTTTTTTTTTTTTTTTTTTGTGGCTGCCTTGTTCAGCCGTTTTTAAGGCAACCTGTGGCACTAATACGCGGTAATAAGAAGAAGTATTAATAAAATCTCGGATTGTATTTTATTCTCAATTGATATCTATATAACAGTGTAATACATATAGTATATATATATATTGCGATATTGCGCTAATCCATTTGACGCACTGCCAGATAAGGGGCAGAATAACACTCTGCGGATGTCGTGCATACACTCAGTTACGTGCAGAGGCAATGCCAAACTTCTCATCAAACTCGCGTAGCTGGACAAGCATTTTCGATTCTGCTTCAGCTTCACTTGGTGCTTGCTTGGAACCGGAGGGCGGATGCTGGTCTTGGTCGGAGAGAAAGCGGCCGAAAATGAAATCGGGATCCGTAGGGACGAGTGAAATGGTGGCTTGGGTGCAGCCCAAAGTGGCTGCGGCAGAGGCGTCGTTGTGGCTAGGATACTTGGATTAGCATGGGTCTAGAGCTTGCATGTGGCAGCAGCATGTAGGCGAATTTTAGAGGGGACGACACGGATTCCAGTGTTTTAATTTAGAAGGGAACTAATGGTTGATCAACGAGAAGACAGATTGGTTTTCAATCTTAGCCTGAGCGCCTGTACTTGGATATGTAACAAATATACAAATGTAGGTGGTATTCTTTGTGCTGGCCGCATTATAACGCTTGCTAAGCCTGATTGAAAAAGGTGGGAAATAAACTACGAACAGACAGCACTTACGTATTGTTGTTAAAATCCATTTTGAAAAGTAGAGATTCTAAAACAAGCGGCGAATAAAGGTCAGGGTGCACGGATAGATAAAGCTATACCTAGGCAGTATACAGCAGACAAGAGAACAAGAGGCAAGTGGGTGACTGTAGTCAGTTGGTATGGGATAAGGGTCGGGGAAAACAGACAGAGAGAACAGAGGGAATTGTCAATGTTTAAATACCTTAGGTAGTCACAAAAACTAAAAGGCATCCGGGGTTTTGTTCTCTTAATGCTGGTTTCTGCTTTACTTCCTTGCCAGGCATCACTACGCTCAGATATGCAACCTATTGCCCATCGAAAAAAAGTGTTGCTGTTCGCCGAAGAGCACGGAACCACCAGGTACGGGGTACGGTATTAGTTGGGCAGGGGCGCTATTCCAGCTTAGTGGGGCATGCACGCCTTCAGTACATTGTAACCTTTTGACCGCCCAATAACAGCAACACGAGTGGCTGAAGGATCCATCGCAATGGTAAATCCAGCTCTAGCTTCGGCGCCACGAGGCGCTAAGAAGCGCCACGACCGGATACCATTATACCATTGAAATAATGGAGGAGGAGCCAAAGCGTCGCCAGTTTCTCGACTTGCAGCCAGTTTCTCGACTCGCAGCCAGTTTCTCGACTCGCAGCCAGTTTCTCGACTTGCCGTTCCAGATCCCACCATCAGTGCGTGTGACGCTATTAGCTGGTTTGGACTTGGCAGCGGAGGTGCTGGATGGATCAGGATGCGAATGTAGAGGGTGGTGACGGAGACGCTCTTCTTGCGCACGACCGATGTCTGGGCGAGACTCCTAGCCAGAATTTTCAGCAATCGTCATGTTGCTCCCATGTCGCTGCGGAGTAGTTAATGAGAGGCCATTCCGATTTCAACATCTCCTCTTATGGTAAATATTTTAATAAAGAAATGTTTAAAACTTATTAGCACTATAATAATACTCCTCATATTATAAATAAATATTATAGTTACAGTCTTACTAAAAAAAGACTTTTTTAGATGATAATATGGATTATAGTATTAGATAAAAATCCTAGTTATATAATTCACAAATATAACGAGGCTATAGATTATTCGCCTACTCATTTACAAGATCTAGGTGAATGGCGCGCTACTCCTGCGTCGCCTACATGAGTAGATATGTGAGGCTTAGTTCCAGATGCCAATCTGCGGAAATGGAGATTGAGAGGCATTGCTTTTGCTTATTGCAGAGGCTAAGATGCCAGGGCGATTATCGCTGCGGAGAGCTGTTACTATGGCCTCACGTGGACGGCAGATGGACTCCATGACGCCATGCCTCTGATTAGTATTCCGCAGTGTGGAGGTTACAGTTGGTAGCCCAAAGTCACAAGCCGGCGGCGTGGTCAAACCACTGGCACTTAGCAGGCAGAGGGTGCTCCCGACGCGCGGAAATAAGGCGGTTCGCTGGTGCTTAGTTGCCTTCAACAGCGCTACAGTGTCAAGGATGTCAGATCCGTGGTGGGACGCGCACGCTCGGCGCCGGGGCCGTCCCTGGAGCCGTTTTTAGCTTCGGTTACGCTTTTGGGAAATTCAGTTGCCTTCGATAAGCCGGAATAAACAGAAGCCATGACAACATGACGGAATATATTTCATTCATAATACACACATGTATAACTATTCTGTATATCATACGTCAATCTACTTTTTGCACTTGTAGCTGGCAGAACGACACAATGCAAACTGTCGCATATGCTCAGTTGTGTGTAGCTTTGTGACTCCCAGGAGAATTGCCAAACTGCGCACCAAGCGCGCGCAGCACCACTGGCATCTTCGCTTCTGCTTCGGCTTTGCTTGGTGCTTGCCCCATGTCGGGGGGCGGAAATTGCCTATCAAGTTCGCGTAGCAGTACTGACATCTTCGCTTTGGCTTTGGCTTTGGCTTTGCTTGGTGCTAGTTTCATACCGGGCGGCGGACGTTGGTCTTGATCAGAGAGAAAGCGGCAGACGCGAAAGGAGTGGTTCGCAGGGACGAGGGAAATGGCGGCTTGGGTACAGCCTGAGGTGGCTGCGGAAGAGGCGTCGTTGGGGCTAGGATAGACTTAGGTTAGCCTGAATCAAGAGGATGTTTTGTGTTTTGGGCGAATCTTGGTGGGGCATCGCAGATTCCCTTGATTCAGATCAGGAGGGAATGGATGATTGATCCACGAGAGGAGATATGGGTCTTTCATGTTGGTCTGAGTGTCTGTGCTAACATATATGAAAATGGAACTTGGTATTATTTGTGCTAACCGGGTCGATAACGCTTGCCAAAACAAATCTCAAAAGGTGGAAAATAAACTACCAGGAGATAGCACTTACACATTGTTATTATAATTAGCGTTACCGGCCATTATTGAGAGCGAATACTGTAAGACAAGCAAATAAAGGTCAAGGTGCACAGACAGACTGAACTATAGGCAATGTCCAAAGGTGAGAGAACAAGAGACAAGCTACAGTAGTGACTGCAGTCAGTTGGTATGGCATAAGAGTCGGGGAAAGTGGACAGAGAGAACAGAGGGAAATGTTGATGGTTAAATAGGTAGACCCAAGAATAAACCGACACACGGCTTTTTGGTCTCTCAATGCTATTTTCTGCTTTTCCTTCCCAGCTAGGCATCGCTACGCTCAGCTACGCAGTTTATTAACTTCGGCGCTTCCTCATCATATTAAGGTACATCAGTAGCTTAGTGGGGCGTGACGGCTCGAAGTCGAGGTGTCTGGTGGGCAAACACGTTTTTTGATCGCTCAAGCTTGGGTAACTCAGGCCAGGGTTATAGTAGCCAGGCGGGTGCACCGCTGGGGTTATGACTAGCCGGCAGGCCTTGTAAGTGCCCTGCTTACGAGTCAACCCACCGAGTAACCTCTGGAGGTTGAAACAGCCTTTGAGCTTTGAGGGCGGGTCACCACTAGACTAGAGACTAGCGCGCTGGAGGGGCACGAGTAAATGCGGGCAGCGGTACAACTAAGCGCAGGTTGGAAATTACTCTAGATTGATCTGTGGGAGGCATGGTACAAAGGTAGGGCAATCAAAAAAGTATCTGCTAGCCTTTTAGAGTCGATATGCCCGCCCGTCCGGCATCTATTACTGTGGCATGTGAGAGGAGAGTTGAAACAGCCCTGCAGCCTCTTCTCGATACCCAAGCCGGCGCCGGGGAGCAGGGGAGCAGGGGAGCAGGGGTAGCTGAGGTTGCAGTGGGTGGTGGGTGCACAGTAGAGTAAGTATTTAGAAAAAGAAAAATCTAGATTGCGAGAAAAATAATAATATCTTATTTTTCGACATAATAAAAAATCTATTCTTACATTGCACTGCATGGGAGGCCAAGCTATCCGGATTTGCAAGTTGGCAGGCTGTGGGTGGCAGTAGACATGTTATATCAGCTGTAAAACGCTCGACGATACCCTCACCGTGTACCAGCACCGGCAGCAGTACCAGCAGTAAAGCGGCGTTAGGCAGCTGGGCCTTGTACTCGACAGCACTAGTACGGGAATTTTCTCCTGTACGAGAATGGAGCTTTGTACG
Organism: Trichoderma hamatum GD12; assembly: GCA_000331835.2. Taxonomy (NCBI): domain Eukaryota; kingdom Fungi; phylum Ascomycota; class Sordariomycetes; order Hypocreales; family Hypocreaceae; genus Trichoderma; species Trichoderma hamatum. The sequence continues at coordinate 3,871 of ANCB02000366.1, read as the reverse complement.
TCTTTGTCTGGAGGTCGTTTTGGGATGGCTTTAAGAGCAGTCGGCAGTCTTCCGGCGCGGGGAGGGGAAGCGTGCGGTAGTGACGGTGCGGCGGCTCTTGAGAGCTAGAGCAAAAAGAAAAAAGGAAGCGATGAAGATGGGGAAGCTATGACAAGAGAATGCAGGGCAAGGTCAGGGGTGGCAGGCTGGGCCACGGCAACAGACATAGATGAGCAATGATTCAGGTGCTGGCTAGACATTCGCATTGGCAGCGCCAGCGCAGAACACGACCACACATTCACCAGGTGGGTGTTGCTCCACGGAGCTTTAGCTGGCAGGCGTGGATCCCATGCGATCGGCCGGATCCCTTAGGTTGACATTAGACCGGAGGGGTGGAGGCTTGGGCTAAGCTGGCCTGGCCCTGGCTCTTCCCGCCTTGCTAGGCCATGCCTATTAGTCAAAATGCCGCTCCCACCATCAGTACGCGTAGCGTTATTAACTGGGTCGGCATGGCATGCGGGCTGCTGGATGGACCTAGTTGCCGATTCGCAGGATGCGAGTGTAGAGGGCGATAACGGAGACTCTCTAGCGCACGACCGATATCTAGGCGAGGCTGTGAACCAGAATTTTCAGCAATTGTCATGTCGCTCCCATGTCGCTCCCATGCCGCTGCGGAGTAATTAATGAGATCCCATTCAGATTCTAACGTCTCGCCCTTAAACCAGACACTCTCATGGAGAAGTATTCGAAACTACTTGGCATTAAAAGTATATTTCTCATTTTACGGCTAAAAAACAAGCAACTGAATGCCGTTTTTACAACCCTATCAAAAAGAGGCTACTCTGGATGGCAATACAGATCACTTCAAATTTTAGTTATATAATTCACAAAGATGACGCTAGTGTAGATTACATGTATTCACCTTCTCACTCACAGAACCTAGGCCAAAAATTAACAGCTAATAGAGTAAGCATAATAACAACATATATTTAAAGTCGACTAATTGCATGTAATTATGTTAATCTCAAAACTCGTGACTTTACGAGCCATATTCACATGCACCTAACCTCCACCCCGTGTCTTATAGATGGTTAAGGTTTAGCTCCAGATACTAAGCTATGGAAATAGGAATTACGAGGTATCGCTTTCGCTTAGTGCAGAGGCCAAGATATCGGGGCCATCATCGCTGCGGAGAGCTGTTTCCTGGCCTCATGTGCTCTAGGACGTCCTGCCTCGGATTAGTATTCCACAGTGCGGAAGCTACAATTGATAGCCCAAAGCCACAATCCGGCGGTGTGTGAGCGGAAGTGAAATCTAGTGCTCTTAGTGATCGCTTCCAAACCACTGGAGCTTAGCTAGCAGAGAGGGCGGGAAGAGCCCATGGCGTAACGCTAAAGGATTTGATGCGAGAGGGCGAGGATGCTCCGGACGCACGGGAATAAAGAGGTTCGCTGTTGTCATCCGCTGCTCACTCACTTTTGCTCGGGTAGCTTGCGCCAGCGACCTTTGCGTCAATGGTGCCCAAAGGAAACAGTTGGGCGATTCCAGCCCCCAGTCGAGCCAGTCAAGGATGTCAGTTCCATGGTGGGTCACGTTATGCGAGGCTCCGGGCCGGCTCCAGCTTCAATTGCCCTTTTGGGGGGTTTCTGGTTGCCTTCGTACCAGCGTATACACGAGGCAGCTTATGGGTACCTACATAGGTAGCTCGTTGCGTGGCGCTGATGAACCGTATTAAACAGAAGACGCAATACAATCCCAGATTAACGTTTATTTGTAATGTATATATATATATACACTGCGCTATTTAACTTTTACATTGATAATTAGTTGAATAACACTGCGAATATCTTGTACATGCTCAGGTTTTTGTAGAGCTGCGACCCTCAGGGGAATTGCCAAACTTCACATCGAACTCGTTCAACTCCGTAAGCATTTTTGACTCTGCTTCGGCCTCGCTTGGTGTTTGTTTCATACCGGGCGGCGGACGTTGATCCCGATCAGAGAGAAAGCGGCAGACGCTAAAGGCAGGATCCGCAGGGACGAGGGAGATGGTGGCTTGGGTGCAGCTTAGAGTAGCTGCGGAAAAAGCATCGCTGTAGCTAATAAGGGCTCAGATTAGCCTAGATTAAGGTATTGATACGTATGGCAGCAGTTTATAGGTAGATGTTAGAGAGAGTGATAAACAGCCAAGGAAATCACTTACCTATTGTCATTATGCTCAACGTTATCAGCCATGTTGGGAACTGAATATTTTAAGAAGGGCGAATAAAGCTCAGAGTGTGCGAATAGAGTAAAATATGGGTGACATACAACAGGAGCACGGGGAGAACAGAGGGAAATGTCAATGTTTATATAGGCGGCTCAATAATAAAGTTATACATGACTTTTTGTTCTCTTAATGCTTTTTTCTGCTTTACTCTTCAGCTTCCATCCAATGGCGAGGCAAAAGGGACATATACGTAGCGTCGGCACCAGCGGTAAGGTCGATGCTTAGACCAGGACCCTGGCCCCGATCGTGAGGATCCTGTTCGCACGCCCCTCGAACGCAGGGATACGAGTAGCGCGGGTTAGAATATGTGGCGTGTTACCGAAGTGCATACATCAGCGCCTACACAGTCTAATCGTCGGGATCCTGGTCGCATGCCGCAACAATGATGATTGTTAGAATTATAAATTACCCAAAAAAGAGCACTTATGTATTAGCGTTATGATTCGCACTAGCCATTTTTCGCAAAGTGATGAAACGTTTCAAGGCAAGTCATCAAAGATCAGGGTGGTGGTACGCGGACTAGGCATAGGCAGCATACGACAGACAAGAGAGGGGATGGCGACTGCAGTCTGTCGGTACGAGAGTCGAGGAAAAGAAGCAGGGAGAACAGATGAAAACTTATATATTTAAACAAATGGGTCCAAATAAACCAGGAAGAAAAAAAAAAGCCCACCCAGATTCTATTTCTCAATGCTGTTTTCTGCTATCGCTTCTCCGCCAGGCGTCGCTGCTGCGCGCCTATAAGGACTCTTTAACTTCATACCTAGTTTCTGGCCTATTGTGGGAACAAGTTTATGTCCGTCTTGAGCTGGACAAGAGAGAAAAAAACAAAGCAGAAGCATATTGGTAGCAGCACTAACAGCCGCAGAGTCATTCCTCATCTAAAAGTGCATCGTGTATGGCACATGTCAAGCCAGACTCCAAGCCAGGTTTTGCAGCAAACTCCATATCGCTTCTCTCTCGCCGCAGTGTTTTGCCTTGGAAGATCAGTTCCCCTTCGGATTTTAACTTACCCCCTTATAACCCGATACTCCAAGGAGGAAATGTTCAAGAACTCTAGGCGCCACGATTACAACAAAAAAAATCACATGTAGCCAGGCGTCATCGTGCTTCATCGCCTGTCCCGAAGATAGGCACATGCCCCATATTAGGAGCAAAGCTAGAAGCATCTCTTCTCGCTTGGCACCTACACAAATCGGCTTCGTAGCTTGCTCAATAAATGTATTCCCGGCGCCAGTGTTGCTGTTTCTTTGCTGTGCTGTGCTGTGCTGTGCTGCCGCCGCTGTTACTACCGGCTCAATGTTCAATGCCCGGCGCTCACTCATTTCTCATAGCCAACCAGCCAGCTCGAACCAATTGACCAGCCTGTTTTCCCGTCGCCAGCCGCGGTGCCTCCCTTGCTGAGGCTCGCATGCTAAGCATGCGGATCGCGGGGCTTGTTCCGGCTTCTAATCGGAGGGTGTTCGAAGCCCATAGGTCATCGCCTTCACAGTCTTAGTTGCTGGATCCCGAAGGACTCAAGCTTACATGTACCTATGCATCCAAAGGCTCCACAATGAGATGCCCCAACTCAGCGAACGAGCTAATCAGGCGTCAGGCACCCTTTTTTGCCGTGTCGGCGGC